>CAVNYN010225972.1:0-48347 GCA_963692815.1 Nyctanthes arbor-tristis | reverse complement strand
GACGTGTGCTCTTCCGATCTTCCTTACACGTGTTTATTTAATTTACAAGTCAACATTTTCTTAGTTAATCAAATATTAATTAATTAATTAAACACGTGTGAGGATTTTATTGGACAGACAGCATGCGAGACGGGATTTGGGGACAGCAGATCTAGATCCACTTTAGACTAACACAATTTAATATAATGAGGTGTAATGAACTCTATTTTATGACATAACACAATTTAACGTGAAATAGAAGGAAAATTGAAAGTTGTCATAAATAAAAATTATAACTCGATTTACTATTTCTACTTGCTATTATTATTAGTATTTTTATAATATCTTCTAATTATCTTATAATAATTATAAGTAAGAATTGTAATTATTATTAATTAACTAAATTTCAAATTCTCTGCATAGAAACAAGTATCTATATAGCTTAGTGAGTATATAGAATAAGTCCAAGGAATGTAGAACTAAATAAATGGACTTATTAATCTTTCTACAATTTCGTACATGTGTAACGCACGTGGCACTGCTAGTACTTTTACTAATAAAACTTTAACACTTATCGCAGATAAGGTGTACATATTTTTCTTTCAAAAATCAGACTGCACAAAATCAGGGATTGGTCACAAAAGTCACATTAACTAGAATCACAACACAACTACCAGCGAGTCATAACTCATCTCCGACGAGTCTCCACTCATCACAATTACAAATCTAGCTACTCATAACTTTGGCAAGTCACAATTCCCATGATCACAACACTACCACCACAATGCTATAGCCACAACTACCACAGTCACACTGATCAGACCCTGACAAGTCACAATTGTCAGGGAAAAAAAGGTCACACCGTCTCAAGCAACCTCAAAACCAGTACAAACCCTTACTCCCTTTTAAAATTGGCAATCGATGGCCAAAAATTAGGGTTCTGATAGTGTGGTTACAACACAAACCCTAATTCAAAACCCTAAAAATAAAAGCATAAACTAGAAATCAAAAAATTTGAAGAATTGTACTAACACAAAAAATTTGTTTTCTTCACCTTTTTACCTTGTTGTAAAAAGCAGGAAACAAAAATAAGCCTTAATTTCAACAAAACTGAAGCATAAACGCCAATTTGGGCAAGGATTGTCACAAATTGCACGTGACTATGTTTCTATTTCCGTTTGTCATCATTTTTACTTCTTTGCCATTGGCAGTGAAGGGACGTTTGTCTATCTGATGGTGACCATTCGTGGTTGTGGTGGGGCGAGAGGGTGAGAGGGGGGCGGTTTTAACCCGAGTTTTGCAAATTGAAAAGTCGCTATTCGGCCTTTGAAAATGGAATCCTAAAGACACGTTTTCATTAGTTGAGCCTTCAGATTTAACCATTTACTAGTCCATTTATATATTTATCTTGTTTTATTTTTTTAAAGAATATAGATGAATGTGTTTGATTGAAAACTATTTTCAATAAAAAATGTTATTTTCCACCCAAATTTTTCTAGATAATCAATCTTAAGCAAAAAAGTCGAGCTTTTTCTTGAAATCGATGAAAGTGAATTCCGATGGGGGAGATGGAAAATAATTTTCATGGAAAATAAATTCTAATTCCTTCCCCCCTCCAAATGTTTTATACTTATATATTGCATTTGTTTTCGATGAAAAATGTCAAATTTATGAAAATTTTACATATTCCTCTATTTGATTTAGAAATTCAAATGAAATTGAAATTCCATGTATAATAATCATTCTAAACACAATTTTACTGATTTTTCATGGAAATCAATTCCCACCCCCAAATATAATCTTGTTAATAGAAGTTTGGAAATATTTTTTCCCATCTTTCCGTATCAAACACACCATAAGTTACAATTGTGATTGAAATTAAAGTTTTTTTTGATAGATTTTATCTTTTCTTTTACATTTCAAGCTATTGGAGTTTTGGTTTAGTATTTTTATTTTTGATAACAAATAGTTAAACGGGTCAAGTACGGATTAGAACTACCCTTCTCTGATACATTCTCAAATCGGAATGATTTTCTTTATACATCATCAACCTTTTTACCTTTTTAGTAAGGTATTCCTTGTCGGATTTGATGAGCATTTTTGCCACTTTCTTCCCTGAAAATTTTCTAGCTCAAGCATATGATACTTTATGACTTCATTTATTGTTCTCACTTTTTAAATAGATCAATAAAAAATAAATAATTGTTCTCTTTACTTTCAATCTTGAGACTTGCATGGTCTGCATCTATGTCAACAGATTGTAATAAAAGTAGAGTACCGTCCATAGTAGAATGAGGTTGTTTTCGCCTCCACAAATTTACATGGGCCTTCGCAGTATTTGATCTGGGTCTCCTGGCCGGCCCGCTTCCCATTTTTACCACCATGTGTGGTCTGTCGATTCAGAACATGAGCGTCATTCCAGAGCTTACAACTCTGTTTTGCTGCTAAGCTTACTGTTCAAATTCATTTTCGCAAATGCAGAAAGAGTCGCTGGGAAAAAATCAGCTCCTGCAAAATGGGGACCAAAAAATGTCGAGTTTGTGATGACGCACTGTCCAAATATAAATGTCCCACTTGCCTCATACCCTAGTAAGCTGCGCTCCTGTGTGTCAAATTTCTATTTTCTTCATCAGCTTATGGATTTTTTTTTTTAAATCTGGAATTTAATGGCGATTAGTTTTGAATTTTAATTTTATTTTGCGACTCTCAGTTGCTTACTGGCCTGTTTCAAGAAACACAAAGGTATGTCTGATGGCCATGCCCTTCTGTTACCGCCATTTACTGTAATTCTGCTGTTTAATTGGGGATTTTACGCGATGTTTCTGCAGAAATTCCTTGCACAAAACCGTAATCTTCACCTGGCGAGAGATTTAGTAAGGACTTCTGTGTACAATACCAAATCAATGCTTTTGAAATTGTTGAGTTTTTTCAATTGGATTTTGTCCTATTTCATATAGTAATTTTGACTACTGCTTGTGGAGCATGGGTGTGTAATTTATGTTCAAAGAAGCGGAAAACTGAAATTCTGTAGAAAATTTCTACTATGGTCAATAGATGGAAATAATATAAAAACTATGGTTCCTGAAACAAATACCAGAGTTCACGCATAATCAGTGAAAGTCAATCTGCATTGCTTATGTGTTGTACAAAATAAAATATCACTTACTACCAGCACAAACACATACGTTAGCAGTCTGTTATTTCCTATCAATAGATAGCAATTAGCAGGATGCTTCTTCAGACTCTGTGCTCATATCTAGCATTCAAAGCTTGTTTTAATTGGCTATTGTACCTGGCTGTCTGCACCGGAACAGTTGTCTTCTGTTATGTGACGTGTTAAGTGCCTATACACATATTGCATATATATGGAGAATACGTGATTGAGTGCTTCAAGTGTACCTGGATCTTGCTTATCTTCTTCATTACTATTCATATGGTTTTTTACAGTTTAAAACTTAAATGCTTTTGTCCCTAACTTCATTTTGTAATGCACGATTGGTTGGTTGCTGGGCTGGAGCTTCCTTAAGTTGTTTCAGAACTGAAAGGTGATGAATGATGAATAACAAGAAATACGCTGGATAGAAATGTTTGATGATTAGCAATATAAGCATTTGTTAGGAAACAGCAGAGGCCTTCTTCCTTGTTAGCTATGTGCAACTTATATTTATCTGCTGGAAGTTATTACCCTTCTAACAAATTTTATTGGGGATTGCTGTGCTTCTCTCCAGTAACCCTGTGCTGCAAATCATGCTCCTCTTAATTAATTTTTGGCATCTGTCAGTTATTTTGAGATCATAAGAGGGTTTAACAAGTTGAATAATATGAATATTGGTTGTTGAGAGAATGCATGTAATATCTATTATTATTTACTGGAAGCAACTGAGTTTCTGTTGTGCTGTACTTTGGTTACATGCTCTAGAGGATATCTATTTCCGTTGTTACAACTCATCATCTCACATGAATATTGTTCTATCTTAGATAATAGGACTGAAGTCCCTAAGCATAGAAATGCATCACATAGAAATGCATGTTCTCTTATAAGCAGCCAAGTGTCATCACATGGAGTTGTATGTGACTTAACCGCTTTATTAATTAAAATTGGAAGAGGTTAGGACTATCATTGTTCCATAGTGTTGTGAATGGCGGTAGTCATAGTGAAACTTCGGAGCTTATAGTTAATGATCATAAATATTAAGATAACAATAAAAAGTAAAGTAAACTAAAACTTTAGTAAACCAGGCTGCATGAGCAGTAAGCCTTTATTTGGTGCAAGTAAGTCTGCTTTTGGATGTTCTTAGTGCTTCAATTCATGTAAAGAGTAGCAGTTCCATGTGCCTGGCTTCTTATTTGCAAGGGAATTTTGGATATAAATAATATTGATAAGCATCAGGAAAATGAGATGGCATTTTATGACTTACGTATGAACTTTTAATGGAGATTCCTCTTATTTACAATCTTCTTGGCAATCTTTTCCACCTGACGGCTGTTCAACTGTTTGATTTTATTTGAAAAGCTTCCATAAAGATTTAGAAGTTAGACTATCGGGAAAACATGTCTCAGTTCAAGACCATTCATTGATCTTACTGATATATGGATTAAGTCCACAAAAGCCATTAGCAGTCCTGGATGGAAATCATGGGATAGAACCAATGAGGAAAACAAGAATGTCCATTTGGGACCTAAACAACATAGTATCATCGTGGGCTCTTTTGTCGGTTCTTACTCGCTTATTTATTACATTACCTGCATTCGTGGCTTTCAATAAAACCAGAGCAACCTGGGCTTTAGCATTCTGAAGATATATTGAGAGTCCAATGTTGAGGTTTCTTAAAGATATAGGTTTATTTATTTACAAAAACTCAACAATACTTCTCATTTCCTTGTAAGAAGATATTTTATTACTCATACATGCTGGTGCAGCTTGAAGCACTGTTAAATGCAAGGTCAAATATTTGTCTGTATGGGGTTTGACTGATAATCTCTAATGTGCAAATGTTGGTGAAAGACTGGAAGTTATATCAAATATACCATGTGTAAGGAAATTCAACTAAGTAATCATCTTTACCAGTTTTTTGGTTTTTAGCCATGAAGAGTTGCAGGTGTTTGATTTAGTGGGAAGGTTTACCGGATGCTTATGCGTTAGGTTTGCCAAGTATTTGGGCATGCTACGTTACGTCTGGGACATCCTTTTTGCTAAAATTTGGATATCAATGTTTTCCAGGCTGTAATTAGTTCTTTAATATAAGCATGTGGAAATATTTACTGAAGTGAAGAGGTTAAACGATATGTGAATGAACTGATCTTGGACCAATATCAATGAAGATAGTCAGAGCTAATTGCATAGTGCATACATCGCCTTAGCAACTAAGGTGCAATATTAGCAATTCCAGCTAGCTGCATCTGATCCTTCTAGCCCATTCATGTCACACAAGTTTCTCACACAGTTGATTCCTGCTCTTTCCACAGCTGAGACACAGATAATAAAGAGCGAGGACAAAGAGCCGAGACCGCAAGAAACTGATTTGAGTAAGTGAACATCGAAACCGTTGCTGATGATTATTAACACTACCAGCAGCTCTAGTCAGCTGCATGTGGATCCCTCTAGCTCCTTCATATCACAATTTTGCTGACAAATGATTTATGCTATTGCACAGCTGAGATAGAGACAGCAAAGGAAGAGGGCAAAGAGAGGAGACCACAAGAAATTGATTTGTGTAAGTGAACTTCGATTAGCTTCCTCATTTTAATTTAAATTCTCTTGAGTGACATGAATTAAATCTGCACATACTCTCTATATTCTGGTGTCTATATGATTCAGCTTTGTTGATACTTGATAGTTATCTTGGGTAACCTTGGTGGAATTGAAGTCATGTGTTCATGATTTCAGTTAGAATGACTATATTCCTTAAGGCGCTGAATATGAGTTCTTCCACAAGCAAATTTTACAATTAAAAAACATGTTTCTTTATATAGAATTACTGGTGCTATTGCAAGCCCGCTTAAATAACTACAATAACTTCCGTACTTCATCCATAACCTGGAAGTTTTATTACTCTGGCTCTCATTCACAGTTTTAGTTTAAAATAATGCAGACACTTCATATCATAGTGCTCAAAGCTGTTTAGCAAACGATATATTAACGGCATCTCATGATATAAAGTTACTTACAATAATAATGTTCATGTTTATATCAGATTTGCATCCAGCTTTCCATGTTCAGAAACCATATTTTGTTGATGAGCCAAATGAGGCGCTGCAAGAGTCACAACTATTTTCTGTAGGTGAGGTGTTACTAATTCGCAATTAAATGCATAAAGTAGTTACTCTAAATTAAAGGCCAGGAGCTCTCGGAGCAGCCTAGCATGACTTGTATATTGTTACAAAATCTATTTCAATTTCAAAATAGAGATAGATTTGTGAACAGGAGCTAATTTCATAATGCATTTAGTTAAAGCTTTAATACTTCTCATTTTTAATGATTTTGAGTCTTCGATAAATTAACTAAATGAACTTTTAGTTTAATTATATAGCGTGGAAATCAAAATGCAAATGCACCCTTTCCTACCTTGACTGATAAACCAGAGGTATACTTATTTTCCTTTTTGCTTCTTGTTCTCATGCAGCATCTTCTAGTGAAATTTGTGACATGCTGAAGAATGAAGAACTTCGAAAACTCATATACAACATAAACTCATCTGCTGATGCCGAGAATGTGGGTACTATTAGTTCTGCCACAAAGCAATGCAGAGGTTTTCTTCTCGTTCTTCTCCTTCTATTTTTTACAGGAGCTTGATAAAGCAATGAAGTTGGAGGAGTTTCGCATTCTCACTGAAAAGGTATTATCTTCATTAGTTTTAAGTGGGAGGCTGAGGGTCTTTTACCCATTAAAATTTATATATTTATCCACAACTTATAAAATTAATCAATTCCGATGACATAACCTTCAAATACTATTTCAATCACTAATCCGTTAAATCCACGGAATCTCCACCACTCATTCTCTAAATTTATAAATTTAAAAATTGTATGGTAGTAATTTGTTGGTTGTATCAGAAAAATAAAGCCTGATCTGATGATTTGATCATTTGCATACTTTAATTGCAGATTTTAACAATGATAAACCCCTGAGGTTTGACTGTTTCAGCACGCTACTAGCAATTCTTGGTACACAAGACACATGTTGTTTGTCATGCATGCTCGATACAATCAGTTCATAGCTAAATATGAGAATCATGCTTTACACGTTTCATATTGTATGCAGTCTGCCAAAGTTCTGTTTCTTTCCGTCTTCCTGTTAATCGTGCATATTTCGTTTTAAAAAAGAAAAGGTCATAGATTTTTTCGTTTTATTGCCTTCTCTATATATAACGTAAAAAGCCTCCAGTGTTGAAGGTTGTTCAGGTTTTCACAATTGCTGTGTACCGGATGATAGTTGGAGCCCTTTTTTCTCTCTTCGTAATTTCCCTGAATTCCATACATTGAGGCTCAGTTCATCGTCATAACCAACTAGTCCAGGATAATATGGGATAGATCACAACATAGCTAGAAAGTGCATGGGATTTTCAGCTCAGGCTTGTTTATCTGAAGTTTTCGTAATGAGTTTTTGGTTAGCCAAATATATAAAGGCGATCGATTGCTCCATCATTCAACCCATCATATTCATCCCCAATTATTGCTGTCATAGTTATTTATGAATATAACTTTAGTGCTTGTTTGATTCAAATGCTTTGAATTATAATGAGAAATGAATATGTCGTGGAAATTTAATTGGTATTTGAAATATGTAGTTGTAATTGATGAACTGTCAAATTAAGGATTGGTGAAATTATAATTTTCATCACCTCTGAAAGGGTCACATTATTTCTAGTAGCCTGTTATATCACTCAAGTTTTCACTCATTTTTTTATCTTTTGCATATCATCTGATGCGAAAAGGGAATATTGAGGATCCAGTATGATAATAGTTAATAGTAAAACATCTTCAGAATAAGAGTTACATAGTAGTAGTAATATAGGATTAACCAGCTGGTGTAGGCTACTATACTAGTATTATTAAAAGCATCAAACAAAGCTAGCTCTGCCAGCAATTACTCTCTTCTCAAAAAGATATTTCTCCTTTTTTTTTATTCGTCTTAAATTATATTCTTCTTTCTTAAGTTAATTTTTTAGTTTTTCTAATAGGATTAATTTCACAAATCGTCCCCAACCTTTGAGTCTAGTCTCAATTTCGTCTCTAATCTTTGTTTTGACACCCCACAACCCCCAACCTTTGAAAAATACACACAAATCGTCCCTATTTCTACTGTTTGGCAAAAATTTTAATAAAATGGCGATTATACCGCCTTAAACATTTAAAAATTTTTTTAAAAGGTTTAAATTTTTTTTTAAAAGGTTTAAAAATAATAAAAAACTAAAAAACCCACCCCACATCCCCCTTTCCCTCTGGCTGCAATGCCGGCTGTCAGACCATTCTGGCGGCCAAAAAAGAGGGGGGTGAATCCCCCCATTTCGATGCAGGGAATGGTAGCAAAATGACAGCAAAATGGGAGGTTGGTTTTTTAGTTTTTTATTATTTTTAAACTTTTTAAAAAAAATTTAAAATGTCTAAAGGGGTATAATCGTCATTTTGTTAAAATTTTTGCAAAACAGTAGAAATAGAGACGATTTGTGTGTATTTTTCAAAGGTTGGGGGTTGTGGGGTGTTAAAACAAAGATTGTAGACGAAATCGAGACTAAACTCAAAGGTTAGGGACAATTTGTGAAATTAACCCTTTCTAATATACCTTCATTTATTGTGTGCGTAGTAATAAAAAATAAAGAACAGTTGAAATATTAAATAAATCAAAAGGTATATCGGGAAATATATTGTTGAATTGTACATTTTTAATAATATTAAATGATATATTCTTAATTTATGTGAAAAATAAGGGGGGGAATATCTTCGTGGGACAGGGGAGTACTAATTATGTTGTTTTCCAAAGGGACAATTGCCCATAAAATAAAATACAAAAAATGATAATATATTAATTGCATGATGATTATCGCCACTATGTTCAATAGAATAAGTCAACCTCATTATCCCCATGTTTACAAATTAGGGCCATTTCGAGTTCTTTAAGGTTGTTTAAAGGCAGATTATAGCATTTGATGGGGTTTGTCGTACACGTCTGTTATAAAGCCAACAAGTTCAATGATTTATTTACTTTATTAGTTGTTAATCATTAGGGTTGATGTCTTTCGCCAACCTTTTGCAAAATACATATAAACTTTCTTTAGATGAGGATTATAATCATAACTTGTCACTTCTTTGTTGCATGCCCCGTGGTAATGGAGAAAAAAATTGGTAAGATTCGGGTTTTAAGACTAGCATTTTCATCTTGTAAACACATGAAGAACGACGTGACTGTGGATGGTAATTTTGAATGGACGTAATTATCTGAAGTCTGAACAAAAAATTATTCGCATGAACCATTCACGACTCATGTAAGGGCATTTGCGGAAATAGATCCACAAAAGATGAGGCAACGAAGTTACTCGCTGAAACTGTGCCTGCCTATTTAATATTCTTAAATAGGAGACATTTAAGGCATCCGTTTTGAGTTTTTGCATGGTCATTTACTAAACATTTAAAAAAAAAAAATTGTATTTCAACTGCACTTTAGCCCGGGGTTAAAATGTATTATTCAGATAAATATTTTCTTATTCAAATAGTTTAGACATTTGGGTTAAAAAAAATAAAGAAAAGAAATGAAGAAGAAGTGGTCAAAAATCTACGAAAACATTTTTTTGTTTGGGGATGGAAACGTTAGTTGTCTAACGCTATTTATTTCTCAAAATGTAAAGAATTTATAATGAGGAGAGAGATAGAATGTGTATTGAGAATGTAAAAAAATTTAAAATATGCGGTTATAATTAAATATTTATCAAATCAAATGTTAAACCAGTGATAGTTAAAATTATAAATTAGTAAAATAAAAGCATCAAACTAATAAAATCTACAATTTTTTAAATTTATTATTAAGCACATGCTAATAACAACCGTGTCTCTTAAAAGTTGCATGTCACGTCAAGATCTAAAACAAAAAGAGAAATGAACTCAACAAAAAGTAGGGCATTTCAACTGAAATGGAAATCGACCGTCTGCCGGATGCAATTATGCAGAGAGTAGCAAAGAAAATTTGAATGAACTCAACAACCTAACCGGCGATATTAATTACTCTACATAAAACAAAATTTCTTATTAAAAAATCTTTAAAAAATAATAAAGTCACAGCGAACTTACTGTGAAAGTCAATGTGCATACATCTTCTGTATAGCGCACCAAATTAGGCTACACCACTTAATACCCTTTTAATAATCACCAACTAATACCGTTTTAATAACCCAAGTTACTGAAAGTTTGTTATTACTTTATGCAAAAATTTGCAAATTTACAGAGTGTTTAGCAACTTGAATGGATTATAATCTAGATTATAATTTGCCACATGACATCATTTTATTAGTTTCACTTTTTTCAAAAAGTCAAAAAGTAGAAGTCAAGTCGTAATTGTTTATTTTTTACAAAAAAACAACTAATAAAATCATGCCACGTAATAGATTATAATCCAGATTATAATCTAACTTTCCAACCAAACACTTTGTTAATTAATTCACTAAAAGAAACAGGCAAGACCTATATGACTGTTTGTAAACCTACACACTGAAAAATTTAATCTTTACAAATTATATCTTATGGCGCTAATTTTGCGGTCAGATTTCACAACAAAATCGATACTTAAAGATACTTATCCAAAATAGAGATAAAAGAATCTGAATGTTGGTTTGAATCCCCATCATGATTGTACTTTGTGCCCTTAAGAGTTTATCTTCATGACCTTCAAATGCAAAGTTTCTTCAAACTCAACCCACAAAATCCAGAATATTCTACAACCAAAATAAGAATGAAAATGACCTCAGCAGCATTGCATATCAAGTATGCCTTTTTTGCCCTTGTATAATAAATATCTACCATGACAAATTGCAGGCCAAGAAAAACCCAAATTTCCACGTTACCAAAACAAAAATCACCTTTCAAGACTTGTGTAGTATAGTGACATCTTAGTTAATTTCACACACCCTTAATCAAATGTTTAAATCCCCACCCTCACTCTCCTCTTGTAATATTTCCAAAAAAATAAAATAAAATAACTAAAAGAAAAACCACCTACCCCAATCACATGATTATTATATAGATTAGTATAATGCCCCAGCTGCATTTCTTACCGTTAAATTCAAGATTTTGGGAAACCCTGTTGCAATCTCATCATCAAAATGAACTTTTAACACGCGGCATATTTTCTTGGTCAAAATTTCCTCTTTTACAGGGCACCAAGAAAAAGAAAATAATAAAAGAAAAGAATACAGACGTTAGAGCGAAGGAAAAAAATTTCGGGAATTCTTGCTTAGGATAAATTATACGCGTCCTAACATGTCTGGGGCCCTCTCATTTACTATTACTCTTAAAATCCCAACTAAAACCTTGTTCCTTCTTTGAATTTTTTCTCCTTTTTTGGTCTCTTTTTACGGTTCTAGATTGGAAGTTAATAACCGGGTTGCGCTGCACAATTAGTTGTGAAAAAGGTACTGTGTTTTTCATTATTAATTTTGTTTACGTAGAAGACACGGAGAAAGAGTCTAATCTGTTTGCTTTTCTTGATTTTTGACTTGTTTTGTCTCTGTTTTTCTGGGTTTGTTGTGATAGACTGAGTAATATGGTCTTATATTTATTTATATATGGTGGTATCTTTGTTTATATTTCTAAAAATTCGGTAAATTTCTTGTTCGCGATTTAGAGATATAAGTTATTGATTGGTAGATCTGGAAGAAGACTTGGGCTTAGGAAGTCAATTTAATGAATCAAATAGATTTTCATCTGGATTTCAGATTTAATCTTTCAGCCATGTGAATTCTGGCACTCTATATTATGAACCTTGATTACGTTTTGCAGCGTTCTCCAATATGTATTCATTCGCATTGGCCTACCAGTGGAGTGCAGACTTAACTTCTGGCTTCAGCGATATGAAATAAGTTTCTGCAAATTGTAAGCAGTTGATGCATTACAATTGCATATGTGGTTTACTAGATTGGTAGTTACGCTTCACGGTTGAGAATCAAAACACTGTCCTACTGTATTAAGCTGTAGAAATGGCTGTTACGGGTTTTCATAATATATTGGCCTGTTGTTCTCCATTTTTTGGGGAGTCTCAGCCTTCTGCGTCAAGGACATGGGGTGAAGAACCACCTAGCACTAGGGCTTCCTCTCTCTTGCAAATGTGGCGGGAGATTGAGGGTGAGCACCTGGTTGGTCGTTCCCAGAGACCAAGATCAGTGAGAAATGATGGTTCTGATTCTGAACACCTGAGTACAATCACTTCAGATGGGCAAGGGAGTGATGATGGTGATGGAAACTCCGAAGATGCTGGTGAGATTGGGAATCAAGAACAAATGAGTTTGGACAATGCACATGAGGATTGTAACAGCATTATTTCTGAACAATCTACAGACTTGGCTGAAGTTGAACGAGAAAGAGTTCGACAAATTTTTCGTGAATGGATGAGCAGTGGTGCTAAAAGTCATCTATCTCACGGTTCTTGTGTCGGCAAGCGATCAAGGCCACAATGGCTTGCAGAAAATGAATGTGAAAGGGTGAGAATAATAAGAGAATGGGTCCAGATGAATGCCCAGCAGGGAAGCAGTTGTGACTCCCCTAGAGATGGAGTTGCTGAAGTTGGTACTCAATTTGAGCAGGTGTGTGATGGGTCTGCTGTTGATCTTTCTGAAGTTGTTGCACGCAGGCCCATCCGGAGATTATGTGGCAGACAAGCTCATCTTGATCTTCTTGTGAAGGTCCAAAGTGAAAGGAGAATAGAACTTCAGGGCTTGTCTGAGCAGAGGCCAGTGTCAGACTTCGCCCATCGCAATCGCATTCAGGTTACTAATTATCCTTGCCTTTTCCTTTTTTATGTACATTTCTTATTTCTACATTAGATCTACTCTTAGCTTCTTGTAGTTTGTAAAATGAACTCTTGTTGGCCACACGCTTTTGTCCTAAGCAACTGAGTCTAGCTGCAAATTACAATTATTCCATGCGGTTGATGTTTCATTTAGCATTATTATATAATTTTGCAAAAGCACAAAGCCTAATTAGGGTAAAGCTGGCTAATGCCTGCACCTACATGCTTGCTTATAAGTGCCTGAATGGTCTCTGAACTTCTTGTGTGTGTCAATAATTAGTTCCTGATCACCCAAAATTTGTGACATTTACACCATTAGTCACTCATTCTGTCATTCACCACACCTAATTCTTTTTCTCCAACTGATGGATTTGATGACATGGCAAGTGAAAATTTGAGATGGCTATTAACTTCATCCACCTTGGCAACAGAAGTGAAAATGAAAAGGGGAAGGGAAAAATAGAAATGCGAGTTGTAACCTCTTTGACAAGTGTAAATGTGACATCCCAACCGTTGATGCGACATCCTGCCCCCATACCCAATTAGCAGGAGGTGCAGCAGCCTGTACATTTTATTTATCATTAACTATATGAATCCTATTTTGTACTTCAAGCATTTTGTCCTCTATTTTGACAAGACTCCATCAGGATAATGGTTTCCGTACCTCGGTGTTATAGCCATTGCTTCTGATTGATGTCACTAGAAAAATGCTAAAGCTATTTTATGTTTTGATAATAAAGAAAGATTTCTGTCGATCTAATTTGAGTAAAATTTTGAAAATGGGAAGGTGAACAATGAATGTGATTATAGTACTAGCCAATTCTCCTTAGAAAGGAGCAAAGGAAAATGAACAGTTCCGATAAGTAGGTTCCAGGATGAATATTGTTTTCATATTCACTAATTTTATCTTATGGGAGCTTGAAAAATGACCAGTCCAGGGTATCTTCATTTTCTGCATTCCTCCGTTTTTTTTGGAGTTCTGTTTGTTGATATATCAGTTATTTCTACTTTATCCGCAATGTCCACTCTGGTTTTGTCGTGTTAATTTCAAATGTGCCCTTTTTTCTGCTGTGGTCTAGTGGATCTGTGGTTTATTTGATGGTCTTTAAAGAGAGAAATTCTGTAGATGAAGCCATTTGCTCGTAGCTAAAAGTTGGGGTTAGATAAGAGAGTGGTAGTAATGGCAGCTACTTGCTATCCATTTAGATTTGATGGCTACTTTATTGACCTTTTCATTGCTTATATTAATCTATTTTAGTTATACCTACCTTATTACTACTTTATTACTTCATTTTAGCCTTTTTGATTGACTTGTGTTGATTTGCGGCGAGGCTGACGCTCAGTGCACCTTGAGGCTTGCACCTCGCTCTCGGAACGAGAATTCCTCAGTACCTGTTTCTGCTTTGTCAGTCTTTGGCAGCAACACGGGGTGAGGCCGCTTGTCAGATTGAGGAAAATGAACGTGGATTTTGTAACTTTGTTTTTGTTTCTTCTGTTTTTCTTTTCCTTTTCTGTTTGGAAATTTTCACTCAAATAAAGTGTTTATTCATGATGTGGACATCCAGCATCTCAGTGTCAGTCATGTCCACATCATCAGGACCGTTTGCCAATGGCAAATTGCCATATAAGCAAAGTATTATGGTATTACCCTAAATAACATCCTTTTTACCTTTTTTCTTTTTCCACCCCCTTTTGCTGCATTTTTGTACATAATTGAAGTAAATACGGGGTAAAATTTTTAAAATTAAGCGAGATTTAATACCTACAGCTGAAAGTTCAGTTACTGTTCATGAGGACGTATAAAGTTCTAGTTGGAACTAGCTTTTTAACCTATATATACACCTTTATGTTGTACATAATATTTAAATTCGCTGATTATGAAATCTAGAAATTGCCTGACTCTTTCATAGTCACTAATCCTGTATGTTTATTGCAGTCATTACTTCGAGGTAGGTTCCTTCGAAATGAAAGATTAGTAGCTGATGAGAGACCATCTTCTGCGGCCACAACTGAATTGGATTTGCTAATTCAAAGACACGCAGTTTCTGACCTCAGGTATATATTAGTCATATCATATACGTTATATATGTAAGACCTAATGATGCCAATAAAAAATATTCATTTACTTATGTAAACTTGGCACTTGGCAGCATTCCAATGTAATAAGATTTTATCTTTTTAGCCATTTTTGGTGATAGACTGATAGTCCTCAAATGCTTACCTTCTATCTCTGTCATTTTTTTCTAAAGCTCACGCGTGATAAATGCTTGCTTAAATCACATAACTCTCGGATAAAAGAGGAGTAGAAGCAAAAAATATGAGGATGAGCTGTAAATATAAGTTGTTAGGAGAATGCTCTATGTTCATCTTTATTGAAATGTGTGTCCCCCAAAATGGCAAATTTTGGTAGCATGTTTTGGTCTGTGCCCTCTTTTAACTTTAGATTTATCTTCTCAATTTTGTTCATTTAAGTTGGAGTTCTCAATTAGTTCATGGGCCAAATGATTTTGCCACCCATCTTCTTGTCAGAGTTTCTTCTTAATATCAGAATTTCATGATACAGGGAAGGATTCCTCTCAAGATTGGACAATTCTGCTCAGATCTCGATAAACAGCAGCCATTCTGCTTCCTCCTCTAGCACTGGAAATACTAGGCATCGTGATGAAAAAGAGATTACAAATGGTCAATCAGAGCCCGCATGCAGGGAAAGGGAGACAACTGTGATTCTTCAACAAGGAAGCTCAGAAAGGGGCATAGATGAAAACATGTTTCGACAAGAGAGTGTTATAGAAGGTGCTGCTGAAGTAGAGGGGCCTGTTTCGGACAATGAGGGAATTTTGCAAGAAGCATCACTAGAGGTCGAACAGGCTGGTAGTAGACATGGTCTTGAGAACAATGATGCTGGAACCATCATGGAGAATGTTGCAAATGAATGGTCATTGGAAAATGTGGGCATTGATGGCAGTGAATACATTGAAGTTTCTGCTGAAAATTATGAACAGAGAAGTGAGGTAACTTATGCAGATGGGACAGCTGATCATTCTGACAATTTGGAAAGACCTGCAGACTTAGAATTTGATTGGCAAGAGTCTTCAACTCAAGTGGAAGAGTTGCAAGAGTCAGCGATGGAGAACGAAGAACATGGGTGGCAACAGTTAGCCAGTGTTCCGTTTAGTGGGTGGACAGATGATAGAAGTTGGCAGCGAAATTCTGCTAATCAGTGGTTTCAAGAAATGCCTGGTGATAATGATGGTGTAGAGCACAGTCGGATGCAAGAATCACATGAAGATTGGCAAGGTCATGATTTGCAGCAGGCTATGGATGGCTGGTTAGATATGCCTTCTGTAGAGGAAAGTGCATCCATTGAAAGATCTGGTGGAGCTTATTTTCCAGATGATGATAATGTTTACAGCGTGGAACTTAGGGAACTTTTCAGCCGGTACTGATTTTGTTACTCTTCACTTGGGCTTTTCTCCCTGCATTTTTTTCTTAATCAATAAATATCAGGTCGACTGTTGGTTTTACGGAATTTCTATTTTGTTTTTCAGGAGACGTGTCTCTAGCCTTCTTCGAAGTGGTTTCCGTGAGAGTCTAAACCAGGTGCTACAGTCTCACGTGGAAAGGCTAGGGCATGCTTCTAGTGATTGGGAGCATGACAATGCATCTTCTTCTCTTGCCTCCACTGAACAAATTGAGGAACAAATGAATCAAGATTCAGCTCAATTAGATGGCACAGAAAGAAATTTATATGATTTTTCTTCACCGCTCCGAAACCCTTTACCTCCGCATTTGGACGATGAGTTGCAGGATTGGCCGCGAAACAGCTCTGAACAGCGGTTGGGAGTTGTAAGTACAATTGTTTATGAATTACGATCCACGGCCAGATTTCTTGCTTTGGTCATTTAACTTGAAATTTAATACACCCATGTTGAGTCGACAGTTGGATTTGTTTAGTTCTTTATGAGGTGACTCCACAAACTTAATTTCTGCATTGACTAATACAATAGGTTTTTCTTATAGATATTCATTGTAAATTTGAGTAACATATATAGTCAGAATCTACTGTTCTTGTGGTTCTACATGGATGTTCATTGGTATTTTCTTATATTTTGTTGTTATTTGAAACAAAATGATTGCGTAAAAATGTCTTCTCAGCTATTCTGTCCTGTGTTTGGTTCTCTGAATTTTGACAAAGCATGTGTTTCTGCTGATGAACATGATAGGAATGGGAGGCCATCGATGAGTTGAGAATTGACATGGCTAGGCTTCAGCAGAGGATGAACAATATGCAGAGGATGCTGGAGGCATGCATGGACATGCAAATAGAACTGCAGCGTTCACTGCGTGAAGAGGTTTCTGCTGCTTTAAATCGTTCAATTTTCTCAACAGGTAAAATTTCGAAATGGGGGTGGCAATATTAGTTTTCAAAATATCCAGCTATTCTATGTACATTATTTTGACTGCTGGCAAAAATTACTCCTGCACTTGGCTTGTCTTAGTTGCCTATCACCGGCACACATCATCTTCCTACTGGATATTGCTTTTCTGTAGTAAGAATTTGACTAGTTCCAATATTATTATGAATACAGATATGCGTGGAATGCATGAAAATCCTGAGCATAGGGATGAATCTGAATGGGATCATGTCAAGAAAGGAATATGCCGCATATGCCATGATAGCCACATAGATTCTCTGCTGTACAGGTAGCAAATTACCGATCTTGATCATTTTTATTGTTATATATAACACAAACGTGGCTATAAACATGCACGACCTGGTTGATTAACCAATTGTTTCTTAAATAATTTTTAGTGGTGGTGTGTGGACCCACGAATCATGATTGATAATCCATTTCTACAAGTTCAGTGTTATCTGTACAGAGTAATCTATGCGTGTTAGTGACGCTATGACAATGCATCGTTTTAAAATTTTAGATGTGACATCTCTTTACCGGCATATTTTGTGCACCTGTGTCTCATCATGTTCATTGATGTGTTTCATACAGGTGCGGGCACATGTGCACCTGTTCAATATGTGCACAGAAGTTGGTCCAGGATATGGGAAAATGTCCAATGTGCAAGGCGCCAGTAGTTGAGGCGGTCCAAGCATACTTTATACAGTAATGGAATAAAGAAATCTTAAATAGGTGAAATAGGAATAGAATATAATGATTCAAGTTGAAATAAGGTGGTTGCCATATATACGGACTTGGGTCTCGGCTTTACCTTCTGGAGTCTGGTCCTGTTTGCACATATAACCCTTCAAAACACTTGTGTCTATACCTTTTGTTTTCTTCATGTGTTGAGGATGAAACTGAAAGAGGCTACAAGGGGACTTCTGAAACACAAAATGGAGAACAAGGAGACCCGATGAAGAAAAAGCGAGGGAGGTTAGTAGCTATTTGTTTTCTGTCTTCACTGATGAATCTGTTAGATCGGAAGAGCGTCGTGTAGGCGTTGTCATAATCAGAATATATAAGCTGCATTGGACGACGTTTAACAGACTGATTTTGTGGATGTGTTTGACGAAAGAAAGTCGACGTTTTTGATGGCTTTATTGTGGTTAAAATTCGTCATGGCATGAATATAGACGACGGATGTAGATGCAGTTTGTGATATGTTTTAGAAGATGACCTGTTGACGTTTATTCATGTAAAGAAAAGATATTTATTGTACTTACTACTGAATGACATCTTTAAATTTACGCCTTCAGGAACTTTCTTCTGGTGACAATTTGCAAGGATCTTGTGCAAATATTCATGTGCAAACAGTTACCTATCTCAAGTCAAAATTTCAAATTTCTGAATTGTTGACCAAGTGTGCAACTGTAAAAATAGATTGCTATCGCGCTATCTATGTATAAGATTTGTGGGATTAAACGGTCTTCTAACTATTAAAGTAACAAGAACCGATGATAAATAGTTAAGATTCATATAGTTTATTGACATTTGAGTGCGTTGTCACATCTTTTATTACAGTTTGATCTTCATCTCCTATAGTCCTCTTGTAATAGAGAAATGCTAATAAATAAATGATAGTAGTTATTCTAGTCTTCGATTTTTCTTTCTTTTCTATTTTTAGACATAAAAATCATGTCATTTATTTATTGTATTTAAAGAATTTTTCTACATAAGCCTTGTGTCTTTGTTAAGAGAATAATGCTGACATGGCTATCTACTTTCTCTAACATAGAGAAATAAAAAGGCAAAAACACCCTTTTTAAGAACTAAATGAAAAATTTTCTAAGTATGGCGAACAACCTTGAAGGAATTTTGCAACAAGTAGAAAATTTACTATTTGTATACACGTGCATACTGCATTATCATCACTGACCATATAGGATGACATAATCAAAGAATTGCTTAGTACCAAGAAAGGTATTAACAATTTATATTTTCTGGAGTTGCTCCACGAGCAATTAACAACATTATTCAACGCTATCAAAATTTAGAATAACAGAGAAGAAATTTCACACATGATTTCATTATGCATTATGCTTTAAGACATCATGGAAATCCAATCTACTCAAGAAGAGTTTGAAGAAATTAACGAATCAAAAGGAAATTTTTCAGGAAATGTAGTAGCCTATGAAAAAAGATTACAAAAAAATCTTAAAAAGACTTTTCTTTAAAACCTGGAGAAGTTTTCAAAAGAAATTTTCTTTCAAAAGCATTCAAAAGAAAGAGAAATGTTTATGATGACATATCTTACAAAGAATTTGCTTTACACGTCCAACATGCATATAGCAGAACATGTATTTGTTTGCTTGGCAGAGAAGACATTAGACAAATAAAAAAAAAGATAGATTTTTCTGATAAGAAAAATTTATACTGAATAACAATTGGAGATATTAAAGTTCAGCTTAAAAGCACACTATCAGCCTATCTAGATCAACCGATCAAAATGGCTATAGTTGACAATCGTATCCCGAATCCTACTGAAGGATGTTTGAGTATGATTTAAGAAAATTTAGCATGTGGTAAACTTTAGTTTACCATACACCTTAAAATTTCCATATCACTTCATGACACAGATTTTGATGGCATATTATCATTTATTCATGATTATTGCAGAAGGGATCTTGTTAAACCTAACAACGTACCTTTTTTCTATTAACTATCTTGTTAGCTATGCAATCCATAATAGTTATAACATTGCAATCCTATGAACTAGAGTTCATGGACTATCTTGAAGTAAAAGAAACTGAGTTTGACATTCTTACTCAGCCTGACAACAACTAAAGAATTGATTTAGGGCCAAAACCCTTAATCAAAACTCAAGACAGACTGTTCTTAAAAGGGGAGTCAAGCACAACTCCTTTAAAGATAGGGGATAAACAAAAGTTCAAAGAGAATGAATCTCAACTTGCTATAAGTTTGGGAGAACTTCATCAAAAAATTGATGAAATGAGTAGACACTTACGATAAATCAGTATTTGATTTATGACTGAAAATATCACAAAAATTAGTGATATTTATGAAGAAATTAGAGGACTAAAAGAATAAGTCACTCAACTCAGAACAGATCTTTAATCAGTAAGACATGAATTAAGATCTATCACACTAAATCTCAACACTGCTATAGAAAGGATAGCAACAATCATTACTGCTACTATCAAACAAGAAATAGCAGGGAAACAACCAATCCCACAACTTCGTACTACTACAGATGTCACCCTTCCACCAGAAATGAGACATTTTGGACAGTTTAAGCCAGGAATTTCAAACTTGGGAATGCTTACAGGTATATTTAGATACCCTAAATGAATTTTCTCAGAAGAAAAATTGAAGAAGATTACTAAAGTGGTAATGACCTAAGTACACTCAATATTCTTTTATCTTTTGAAGACGAAAAATTAGAAAGAATTACATCTTATTATAAACAGCTAACCCTTCTTGAAACACAAAAAGAATAAATTCTCTCTTTCAAACAAGATAAACCTGAAGGAGAAGAAGAATTTGAAGAAATAACTTCAGAAGAATCTGAGCATAGGACAATCTACGGGAATTGTCATAGGAGATTCAAAGATCAAAACTGAATCACAAGAGGAACCATCTTATTAAACTGAGATAGAAGGAAAAAGAATTGTTAGAGATTATACCACTAGACCAACTAGAGGTACTCAAGTAACAAATGCAAAAGAAAATGTTCCTTTAAGTTTTGTTCCTAAAATTGCAGGACACACATCACAAATTCTAGACCTTGATTGTTTTACTGATGCCAGTAAAGCAATCAAAGAATGGTTTAGCAATATAGTAATGACCATAATTGGTAATCCCCAACTGATAAAAAAAGAAGTATCAGTCTGAAATTATATCAAGGCAAGTACTAGAGGAAATGTTAGGAATTTCCTAAAAACCCTAACAAATGAGCAAATCAATACACTTTAGCTTGAACTCTCAGTGGCAAATAACAACCAACCCAACCTTACTGAATTCATTAACAGTATTGTTGAAAAAATCTTTCAGATGTTTACTGGACAGACTTACACATCCTACCAGTCACTTCTCATCACCGAAAAGGTTGAACAAGCTAAGACACAACTTGAACTAATCTAATGTTGTGATTTAGATGAATTTGACCACTACCAATGTGAATACCAAAAATTGTTATTCCTACTTAGTAATCTTGATGAATTTCCATAATATGTTATGAAGTTTTTAGTAAAGCTTCTACCACCATATAATTCTGAGGTACTAAAAAGATTCAATAAAGCCGTAAAGCTCCAAGCAGGAGAAAAACTTCATCTTACTGTTAAAGGATCTATAGGTTTGGTTGTCACTATAGTAAAAAACTATATGAAAGAAAATTACAGAAGTGTTTATATATACAAGCAAATGAAACAAATGGCACACAGAAGGCTTAAAACAGGCTTTAGTTGTGAACCATTTATGAAAGATATTGCAGGAGCATATGGATACTACCCTCCAACCAGAAGACCTAGAAAATAGTCCAGGAAGAAAAAAATGTATATCTTTAAAAAATAAAAAACTCTGCAAACAGAAATATTTTTCTAAAGGAAAATACTTCAAAAAGAAAAGGGGGAGGAAGAAGGGAAAAAAACCTTCAAAAGAAAAGGCAAAAAAAATGCCCCAGAGAAAAGAAAATTTGTAGATGTTGGATTTGCAGTGAACAAAGACACTATACGAATAAATGCCCAGCGAGAAGAGATAATAATCAAAGAGTCAACCTCTTTGAGGAATTTGACCAACGGGGATTTTATCCAATCAAGGATCCCAGTGATCAAGAAAGTCTATATTACCTTACAAAAGTATCAATATAAGAAACTTCATCAGAAACCGAAAATAACTAGTTTCAAACTAGATACGAGACCATATGGTAATATCACTAACCCTAATTCAATTTATTTGCATGCAAGTTGAACTTTGATAGTTATCACAAATATACCATTAATGCTTTCATTGATACAGGAGCAAGTATGTGTATAGCATTAAAATGAATTATATTTAAAGAACATTGGGTAAATTCTGAGAGAACAATTAGTGTTAAAATTGCAGACCAATCATCTATAAGAGTTAATAAAGTTGTCAAGAATGTGAATATAGAAATAGAAGATTTAACTCAAAAATTTGATTATTTCAAAGTTCAATCTATTTACTAAAACGAAACAGGAATAGACCTAATTCTTGGTAACAATTTCTGTTTGCTGCATAAAGTATTTATGCAAGATTTAAATGAGATCAATTTTGGCATACAAGGGAAACAAATCTGGATCAAAAAACAACGCTATGCTATAAGATTCAACCATCTCCAGAATAAATTCCTTGAGATACACAAAATCAGAGGTAAAGAGAAACCTCCTTCGGTTATCAAAGGACAAAATAGTGTACCTAATAGACTTCCGATCAATATTACCCAAGAAGAAGAACATGGATTTAAGATTAACTCATTAATAAAACAAATCTTAAAAATTCTTGAAGAATGCTGTTTAGAAAATCCACTTGATCCAATCAAGAACAAAGGAGAAATGACAGCAAAAATCAAACTCAAAGAAGACTTCAAAGGAAGGTTGAGATCAACTACACATTGCTATTTCTTACAAGATAGAAAAGAATTTGCAGAACAAATCAAGAAATTACTTGAAATGGGAGTAATCGAACCTTCTATATCATACTTTTCTTCACTAGCTTTCATGGTAAAAAAAGAAGTAGAAAAAAGAAGAGGTAAAACTAGGATTGTTGTTGATTACAGAGCAGTCAACTCTGATAACGAAAATGACACTATACAATTCCAAATATGGCAAGCCTTTTAGCATTCATAAGAAAAAAAATAGGTATTTTCTTCTTTTGACTGTAAATCTGATGGCAAGTTTTACTGGACGAAGAGTCTAAATTACTTATTGCCTTTAGTTGTCCCCAAGGACACTATTAATGGAAAGTTGTTCCATTTGACTTAAAACAAGCCCTTGGAATCTTTCAAAGGCATATGGATAATATTTTCAGAGAATTGTAAGAATGTTGTTGTGTTTACATAGACGATATTCTGGTATTTTCAGATAATGAAAAACATGTCTTGCAGGTATTGCAAACTGCAAAAAAAGCTGGAATAGTCCTTTCTAAAAAGAAAGCAGAACAATTCAAAACAAAGATTGAGTATTTAGGGTTAAACATTGCTTATGGATATAAGGAATTTCAATCTCACATACTTAAACATATCACTGAATTTCTTGATGAAATTCAAGATGTCAAACAATTGCAAAGATTTCTTATATGTTTAACCTATGCTCAAGATTCCATTAGCAACAGAAAAAAGAGTACCGTTTCAGAAAAAGTTGAAGAAGAATGTGCCTTGGAACTGGCCACGTACTGATACATTATATGTTCATAAACTGAAAAAAGTCTAGCAATTCTACCATCTCTTTATCATCCAACACCAAGTATAAGATGCTAATTGAAACTGATGCTTCAGGAGTATTTAGGGGAGTAGTTCTTAAAGCCAAACCAGCTTATAAAGATGAAGAATATTTATATTCTTATGCTTCTGGAACCTTTCAAAGAGCTCAGAAGAACTACACATAAATGAAAAAGAAATTTTAGCTGTAAAAAATGCTATCTCTAAATTTTATATTTACGTGACTAGCAATAAATTTCTTGTTATGACTGATAGTTCTACTTGTAAATTATTTATAAAAACTAAAACTTTTGCCGATTACAAACAAGGACGCCTTGTTAGATGACAAATGTGGTTTATCCATTTCACCTTTGATATTGAAACTATCGAAGGAGAAAAGAATTACTTAGCATATTCGTTAACCAGATAATTATCTGTTATTTCTTACAGGTAAAACTTCTGTTGATGGAAGAACTGGATTATGAAATCCAGAACTTGGAGTTTCAAATCTAAGAAAAAACGATGGAATTGTCATTTTTGACTACAAAGCTTGGCCTTTGCAAGTAGCAAAAAGCTCTCTTAATTTCAAAGGGGGAGGAATTAAAATCCTCAACATCAACTGAAAGCTCTGCAACAATATTAACAGATGAAAATGCTAAACAACAAAATATCTCAGACCCAACAAATGGGAAAGAGGTGGAAGCTATGGAAAACAGAAAAGCTTGATACTAAAAAGGGTATTATCCTTCAAAATGAGCCTAAAGCCTATAAGCAAAAGACTCATGAACAAGAGTTAAGACCACAACAGGCTAAAGTTACGACTGGTCAAACAGATACATTGGACTTATCATCTGTCAAAACTCCTAACCCATTAGTATCTTTTGATTTATCTACATGTTACAAGAAAGTCTATGTAATCTTTCATGGACCAGATCGTGGATAAAACAAAGAATGGAAAATAGTGGAGCCCAAAGTCAAAGGACTTCTATTCAAAAACAAGTCTTTCAAAACATTTAAAGAGGCCCAAAAAGAATACAATCAATACTAGACAGACAAAGGTCATCATACAAGGCCAAAGCCAGTCCAGCACATTACTGACCCATTACTATTCCCACTCTTTCTAACGGCATTCAGACCTAGAGAAGCAACTAGAACACAAGCTATCAGATCGCTTAAAATTCAAGGAATGATCGAAGTACAACAAAAGTTAAAAAGGAGCTATGAAGATGTTTTCAAAGCACCTGCACCTCTACCCAGCAGACTGGTTAATCTCAAGCCTGAAAAGGAAGAAGTCATTGAAAAAGAAAGCTCAGTGATCAAAGCACTATTCTCCAACTTTGTCAGCCTCGAGGCAGAAGCCAGAGCCATTGGAACTGCTACAACTAAGAACCCCTTTGCGGGTACTTGTGAAGAATATGTAAAATTTATCTTTTTCCAAAGAGCAGCACCGAAACTTGTTGCCGAATCATTTTATTATAGTTTAGTCAAGTTCATTTATCTCAACCAAGATGCAAGAGAAATCTCAGCATTGAATCCATCATTTGTGAAATCAATTCTCAAATGGAAAGCTATGGTTCTCAAAACCTGTGAGAAAACAATTTTCTTGTCAATAATCAACACCATTCCTTTCTGGAAAGAAGATGATATTTACAAAGGTTATTACTACATTGAGATTGGGGTAGTTTTCCAAGGCAAAGTCTTAGCAACACCAGTTGTCAAGGAACCAATCCAGATAACAGGAGAAGTTCTATAGATATAGAGATCAAAATCATTCAGATCCTTCTTGCATAAGGTTAGAGGGATTAATGCAAATTCTAAAATTAAGGTAAACCACTCATCAAAGTTTATTTCAATGACATCATCAACCAAAAATCGTCTGGATGAGAAAGATGCAAAGAAAATTGCTATCTTTGAAAGGTTGTTCTACCTTGATGAATGGAATGCTCCAGACCATGAGAAAGGACAAATGTGCAGTGCTATCAAGACTGTGCTTGGAACAGATCATGCATGTAGACACTGCAATAAAGGCAAATCAAAAGTTGAAGAGTATCCATCAAGTTGGAGATGCCTCAGACTCTGAATG
The DNA here is from genome assembly GCA_963692815.1 of Nyctanthes arbor-tristis. Lineage (NCBI taxonomy): Eukaryota > Viridiplantae > Streptophyta > Magnoliopsida > Lamiales > Oleaceae > Nyctanthes > Nyctanthes arbor-tristis. Next base: position 22,443 of record CAVNYN010225972.1, on the reverse strand, counting down.
ATGCATGCAATGACTTTATTGCACCAACAAATGGCAAGAAAATGTGGTGCCGACACTTTGACATTACTGGCTCACCAAGACATAATAATAGGATGAAGACCCTTCCACTAGGCAGTGGTTGAAACAGTAAAAGTGTAGGGACCCCGCCATTTTGAAAAATAGATACCCCTGTATCTATAAAAAGAGCACTACTCTTTAAAAGGAGGACATTTGAAGTTAAACTATCCCTGAACTCTTATATAGTTTTCTTATATTCTCAACAAGAATGAAAGCTTAAAACTTTCTTCTAGAAATCTAGGGCTACAACCCAACTATGATGTAAATTAATAGGATAAGGAAGTTATAATCTTTATTTCTTCTTCATAAATAAGCAGTCTATTTTCTATAAACCTTGCTTTTAGAAGATTAATATCCTATCCATGTGTACGGATCGATAATCTATACATCGTCTCGGCCGTGTTCCTAGTTGATAAAAGGTTATGAGAAGGAACTGATTGCCAGTGGATATCAGGACACAGTTGTGAGGCACAACTAGGGAAGCAATCTAAAGAAGCATCAACAAGAAGTGTAGTAGACCCAACAAGGGAGATATCCCACGCCACAAGAAAAAGGTATAATGTTGTAATTTCCCAAATTCCAGTTTACATCTATGTGGCTTAGTATCTTAGATTTGTACTCTATAAAAATTTTGAAAAAACAGTTAAGTATTTTGATACTTATAAATTATGCTAAATCTAGTGCATCTAATCAATGTAGATTTCAGTCTATATGTACTAATTGATAGTAGCAACTATCAAACTACAAAGTTATATCTCGGACCTACTGAGCAATTAACTAAAGAGTTTGATTGAGTAACTATGGCAGAAAACTTGCTTAATAATAACTCATATAGTCTTCAAGGCTTGATTAATGAATTAATATCTGACAATCCAGCTAGACATCAGAATTTAATCAACCAGCCTAATCCAGGCAGACTTCTAGAGCAGATTCATTGTGACTGTACTCTGTTTAACCCACATTATCGTATGAACCTTACAAAACTCAACCAAAAGATTGAGAAGACTAACCAACTCCTTAGGAGACATTTGGAAATTAGACAAAATCTTCCTGATTGTGTCGCTAAAACATAATAAGTCAGAGAATTACTCAGCTCGCTAAAGAAATAAATTATATGATCAGAACATATCATGATAGACGATATCGTTATCATGAGTCTAGGCAGAGATTTGGTCAAGAATAATTTCACGAGGATATTCCTCTCTATTCCACCTTTGAATTTTAGAAGGTATTTACGAAGTGGTATCAGAGCCATGTTAACAACAAAACATGGTAAAAACTCATGTAAAAGGCATGAGAGTAATTTCAGGATTCTTGTAGATCCCTCATTTTCCCAATTTGGCAGCCAACTAGGAACATTAAGCTCCATAAAGGAAAGGTTAGGTTTTTATAGAAAGACTTTGTATTTAAAGGTTAAATTTATATTTATCTTTCTTGCCTTCTGTTTTTGTTAAAGCTTAGAATCAGAAGGCATCTTATCCTTTTCTTGTAAGAAAAGGCTAGCTTGTGTTAAAAATGTGATTCGAAGGTGAAAATGTTAGATTTAAAAGGTTACGGAGACAACTAGAGTCTAGTTCACCCACTTACTATAGGTGGAGTTACACTGCTCACTTTTGACGTGATATACATATACCCAACACACATGACAGTCATGTGTATGTCACATCAGACTATGTGTACGCCGCGTCAAAAGTGAGCGGTTTAAACGTTAAGGGTCAATGGTTACCGGATCAATACTTGAGGACCAGCTGCTCAAGTAGTTCAATTTCTTGTAACTTTAGACATTTTTTTTTTTATCTTTTTATTTTTAAATATTATAAAGGGGTTATAGGAAAGGAAGATTGAACTCTAATAAAAAATGTGAAAACACACTTGAATATTATTAAACCACACTGTCTTAGTCATAACTTTAGACTTTGGCACTAAAAAACATATTATAGGAGCCACGTCCTTCTTACGTGCATCACTGGTATTGACGTCTGCATAAACACCTTTTCCGCAAGCTACCAAAAACAATTTTTGGATGCCCATCAATTATTAATTCCTAATTATCATCTCCATTAAGCATTAAAGAGAAGGGATAATCCCTTGAATAAAGATAAAATCTAAAAAAAAAAAAAATCAACATCCAATTAATTATTAGAGTTAGTTCTTGTAACAACGCTGTATTATTTTTATTAAAAAAAGAGCTATTTTTTCCGGTCCAACTATAAAACGAAGGTCGGGTTTCGTTATGGAGCTCAGTCTCCAATCATAAGCTAACACCCGTCTGGCACAAGTGAAGTATCAACGTCTCATTAGAGACCGGGTTCCATAAAGAACCTGACTCTAGTTCTTTAGAGTTGGCCCTATTTTTTCTAGAGCTCGATATATGGTACGTTATGGTACAATATAAACCGTATAGTACTATAGCGTATCATACATTAAACGCTAGATCAATTTCGCGCTAGACACTGTGAGAAACTCGTGCTTCTATATAGCACCGCATGGTCAGCCAAACTGGACCAGCTACATGCCCTCCGCACCGACGAGCCTCCATCTCAACACGTGTCAGAATTCACAATCGTTTCCCCGATCTCGCTCCCACCGGTCTCCAGTCTCTCCTGCATCACGTCCAAGCAAACCTCCTCGGCTCTCTCAAACAGCTGACTCGACCGGCAGACTGGACACGTCACGCGAAGTGATAGCCAAGTGTCAATACACCTCGGATGGAACACGTGCCTACAGTAAGGTATCAACTTCACCATTTCTTTCTCCTCAAACTCGCTCAAACAAATTGGACAGTCCTCACCTGTCCGGTGTTTTCCGGCCACCAGAGGGAGAGATTTTACGGCTGAGGGGTCGAGGCCCTTCTCATATGATGGCGGAGGAGGTGGGTTTCTGTTCATGTAATTGTCGCCCGAGGAAGAGGAGGGAGGGTCCTCGGCGGTGAATCGACAGATATAAATGGAGAAGAATCCCATGAAGAAGAGGGCGGCGAGGAGGACGATGACGGTTAAAGCCATGGAGGAGTCGAAAGAGGCCGTTGGTTTGAAGGGTCTTTTCATGCCGGCGATTGAGGTGGTGCCATTAATGGTTGTCGGAGAAATGGGATCTCGGGGAGAGAAAGTGGTGTCTATTGTATATGTTTCTGCATGCAGTAGAAATCTTCTGTTGATAATAGTTGAATTCATTATTTATGGCTAGAGCTATATACATACAGAGAGTATATATCAGTAGATTTGAGATATAGAAGCAGAAGGGCGGCGGTACTAATCAACTAGGCAATGATTTTAATGAATCTATTGTTTTTGTGTTTGACAGAGAGGGACATTCTTTTATACGTCCACGTTTCTAGATGGTCCAACGTTACTGTCTAAATAAGAGAGTCACTCATAGTATGATAAGTCTAATTAAATGAATCTTTTACAAGCACTACACGTGTTTTTATAGTACTAAACGGGTGATGTAACATACCACTAGCAAATTATATATAATTAAGGATATAGTAGTGATATAGTAGAACCGACTAGTATGATTACAGCATCACACATTTCATACCAGAAATTTCCTAGTCTTTATGAGGGTGTGCCTGATTGGAAAAGGGGGATGCATGTGAGGGTTCGTTTTATGAAAACTAAAGAAAGAAAAAGGGCGAAAGAGGAAGGGACGATAGAGAAGTGGGGCGGCCAATAAACTGGATGAGAGATATTTTGATCAAGAAAAGGAAATGCTTGCGGTGGGCCTTAAAAGGAAAGGATAACAAACATATCTATAGAGTTATAGATAGTTCTTTGGAATTTGTAAATATTGGGTTAAGAGGAGGTGAATCATTCAGGTTGATGAGTTAGGTGTGTGTGCATGGGATCTGGATATATACTACGTGGAACTTCTCTGAATGCAAAGTTATATATAGGGACCATTTCCTAGTCTCATTCATCCTAGTGTTATATTTGGTATCATACAGTATTATATTGTTAGAGGACGTCACATGATAATTAATCACAATTTTGTAGCGTGCGTCGAGAGACGCGACATGAAAAATCACAATCATATGATATGTCTCAATGCACACCATATGATTGTATTGCACTAGATCATTTTTAGACAATTTTCCATGAAAGTATTCAACTACAAGACATCTGGTGTGGTTATGCACCAAACAAATAATATGACAAAATATTACCCGCTAATATGATTTGAAAAGAGTATAATAATGTCCTGATATGTTATTATATATGTTATTATATATCACTATTTAAGGATTGAACATTCCTACCATTTTCCATTAGATCGGAAGAGCACTTTTGAATATAATAAATTCCATGTGTTCCTTGTTTTATAATAATTTATATAATTATAGCTTTGTACGTTGTTTATTTATGAGACATGCCTTCAAGATGGTGCTTTTGATTTAGAAGTATAGTAATAAAGAAGTCAAAATATATATTTAGCACTACCCATAATAATACGTTCAAATCAGGGTAGAAAAGCTTGATATAGGAATATGCGTAGCCCACGTTTTACATATTGATCTAATTAAATTTGGTAAATTATACTATTACTTACACATAGAAAGTGAGAATAGATGGTTAAAATTGTATTGAAATGGTTAGTTGCATGTGCAACTTTTCGAGAGAAGATTCAGATACCTCGAACCACAATCATCCCTCCCCTATCTCCTTCTTGTATGAAAAAAAAAAGTCATGAGAACAGGCTTTGACAGAGGCATTTGTGATCAATATGATTACTATTGATTATTTAAAATAATATATGATGTCAAAAAATAAAATTCTGCTCAAGTGTATTTTGTATTAAATTGTATGTGAATATATATATATATATACATATATATATGTAAGTACATATATCTTACGGGTACTTTGTGAGTAAAATTTTGTATCAAACTTTGAGTTTACAGCAGATTAATACCAAGCATGGGTAAGGAGGCTTTTGGATACTTCCTCTGTCCCAAAAAGATATTCCTCATATCTTTATTTATCCGTCTCAAATTATATTTCCTCTTTTCTAAGTTAATTTTTTAGTTTTCTAATATACCCCTATTTATTATGCATAGTAATTAACAACAAAGAACAACTAAAATAAAATATTAAATAAATCAAAGAGTATACTAGAAAATATATTATTAAAATATACATTTCTAATAACATTAGTGGTGCATTTGATTACAAGTATGGAACTTACCTCAAAGGAAAATATTTTCTCGTCAATTGAATTATCGGTAACTGAATTCCATAGAAAATAAATTGTAAAGTGTTTTATTGAAAGTGAAATTCTCAGAAAAAAGTGTGAATTACCTAGAAAACAAAGATCCTACACCCTCCTAAGGAAAATATTTTCCTTGTTTTTAAGGAAAATGTGGTCACGTGACCAAAAGATGGAAAATGTTTTCTATGAGAAAAATGTCAATCAAACACTACAAAAATTGGAATTTAGCTAGAAAACCTCATTTTTCATGGAAAATATTTAGTAATCAAATACACTCTAAATGATGTTTTCTTAATCTATATGAAAAATGAAAGGGAAATATATTTGTGGGACAGAGCGAGTATGTTTTTTTATCAAACGATTAGTAACACTAAGGCCTAATTAGGAGCAGAATGGTGATATAGAATTCCGATCCAGTACTGAAATTGAAACATGTTAGAAACATAATTAGGCACGACTGGTCTAACACTTAGGTACTATAAGGACATGATGTGTTTTGAAGAATTTCATAACCAAATTTCCACAAATATTATAACTTTCTGTGCATCCAGTAAAACTCTTGAGTTGATAAACCTTATCCGATGCGACACCGAGTCCCACCATTGTATGTCCTTAAGATATAGCGTGTGTATATATACGTACACATTCATGTATCTTTCTCTAATAATATTGAAATAAATGTGCATATATATATATATTGATACTGAATTATATCAGTTAGAGATATGATTAGTACATCATCTAATGGTGCAATCAAATAGCAGATTGAGCAACGATATTACCTTAGATCACAGTACATTGAGAAGCGATGTGAGATATCTTTTACTATTACTTAAATCAATTATAAAGGTTCATTAATGCATTAATACTCACATATTAAACACATTAAACAATATTAATGTTCTATAACAACCATATGAGGATTGCAGACTATAAAAAGGAGATGAACGAGAGATCGTAGAGAATGGGTTTTCATTCTTCTTTCTCTTTTATATATTATTGCAAATACTAATTCTCACACCGGAGTTTATTCTAGGGAGTGACTCCCGTCAATTTCTTTTTCAAGAATGAGCGAAGGTGATGAATCGAAGCAACACTTGAGGCTCATTTGGCATCAATTGGCACCGTCTGTGGAAACAATTTTAAAATGAATAATTTTGAATAGACAAAAAAGAAAAAGACAATGAGGGTAACAAAAAAGACAAGTGGCTCATGTAATTGACAGTGATGAAAAGGTGACGTAATGTGTTGGAAAACAGGATGTTGTCATGTGTCAGTTTTGTTCAAATTTTTGTGTCTCTTTTTGTTCTTATAGCACAACTCTTTTAAAATAGCTATGCCAAAATTCTTTCAATATTGAATTTCATAAATTTCTTGAAATCATTGTTTTTTATTTCAAAGTTCAAAAAAAGCCTACAATGGATGATGGTGGGGTTATCTACATTGTTTATAGAGTTTTTGTGCTTTTAAATTCGAATAGACGAACCACTCTATTAGATCTCCGACTAAGAAATTGAAATTGAAGCATTCCAAAGACAAGCGACTCAAGGATTGTATGATTTGTCCGCTATATGAGACTCTTTGTCCAGACACTTGATTCTAGAAGCATCATATTGAGATATAAATCAAAGTTTGTGAAATTCTTTGAAAGTCTCAATACAAGAGTGCTTGGAGTCATATTCTTATCTAGAAGACAATTCTCTTGGTTTGGAATCAAGGTGTGTTCTCTATCACAATGTTAATCGATGCACATCGTCTATGATTTACAATGAGTCATTACATATTGCCGCCTTAAATGATCAACAATCACTCATTACAGATCATCGCTCTCCATGATCTATAATGAGTCGTTACAGATCAACACCTTAAGCAATCTACAATCACTCATTACAGATCATTGTTCCTTGTTTATGATATACAATGAGTCATCACATATTGCCACCAAAGCAATCTATAGATATTCATTACATCACATGATTACATATTATTCTGAGCAATGATCAACAATCATTATATATGTTGATAAGTAATTTCAGCTCCCTTCACGGAGATCTATAATTATTTATTACATCGCATGATTACAGATCATTCTGACAATGATCTACAATAAATATCTATATGCTGATGAATAATTTCAGCCCTTTGTGGAGATCTACAATTATTCATTACATTGCATGATTGCAGATTATTCTTAAAAATGATCTAAAATCATTGTCTACATGCTGGCGAGTAATTTCAGCTTCCTTCACGAAGATCTACAACTGTTCATTACATTGCATAATTACAGAACATTACAAGAGATGATCTACAATCCACTGAGTAATTTCAAATTACTCATGACATTGCATGATTATAGATCACATATCATCTTGATCTACAATTACTCATTACAGATTTTTACCATATACAATGAGTAATTATAGATCACATATCGTCTTCATCTACAATCACATGTTACAAATCTTTACAATTTATAATGAGTAATTACATATCACACATTAGCATGATCTAAATTATTTATTACAGATTTTTGTGATCTATAATGGGAAATTACAGATCACATATCAATTTGATCTACAATGGCAACCATAAAAAAAGATGATATATAGTTCGACTAACAAAGTTAATAATAGTCAAAACATCCATTTTGACTTATTTGAGGGGAACAATTGATACTGGATCATATTACTCATGGATGTGATCAGTGCATCGTTTAACGGTGTAATTAAATAGCACATTGAGCAATGATATTACTTTAGATCACACTACGTTGCGAAATGATGTGATAAATTCTTTGATGTCACTTAAATCAATTATAACGGTTCATTAATGCATTAATACTCATTCAGTAAACACATTAAATAGTATTAATGTCCTATAACAACCATATGAGGATTGTGAGCTATAAAAAGGAGATGAACGGGAGATTTTAGAGAATGGGTTTTTCATTCTTCTTTCTCTTTTACATATTGTTGCAAATACTAATTCTCACACCTGAGTTTATTCCAGATAGTAAGTCCCGTCAATTTCTTTTTCAGGAATGAGTAAAGGTGATGAATCGAAGCAACACTTGAGGTCCATTTGGCATCATATACATATATATGTGTGTGTGTGGGGGGGGGGGAGGAGAATTTGAATCCAATTAATAAGATCACGGAAGCGCGTATATCAATCCAAGCAAATGAACGACGTTGAAACCTAGAAAAGCCACAATAGATTTAACCTTAGAATTCGTAACCGTCGAAAATTGATCACGAACACAAGTTAAAACCTCGCCACAAAGGATTGAAGCCCTAAATCCTTTGATAAGAGACTTGTAATTCGAATCCACGAGACAAGATTTACCAACAAAAGAAATCCATCTTTTAGCAAAGACAATATCTTTGATTCATCATAAAAACTCTCTCCAATTAATTGTATTATTACAATAAAACCTTTTATACAGGGTAAAAATAAAACTTAATTCTTAAAGGAAAAGAAACGTAATTATTAAAAGAAAAGATATAAAAATTCTAACTACTAAGAGTAAGAATAAAAATAAATAAACTAGAAAATTCGCCATAAGTTCTGCCAGAATAATTGAAGTGCTGATTTGACCCTCGAAACGATGGAATTTGGCCACGAAACTTGTAGGCACAAAGGCTATAGTCTATGAGTTTTGTTTAGCGGCTCGTTTCAGCTTGGAAAACATATATTGTTTGTTCAAATTCTGACGATGTTGACTCTGAATTGATGAATTTATTTTAACCCATTAATTGTTGTTCAGTTGTCTTTCACTGAATCGTATCATACCCTCCATCTTCAAAATGATTCGTCCTCGAATCGCCATATGGTTTAAAGAATTGGCAAAGTCCACCTGGATCAAATGGAAATAGATTGTCATCGTCGAGAAGAACAATCATGTGATAATTCTTGTACTTGAAATCACATTGGAATTGAGGTGCAAAGTTTTTGAATAGTGAATGTTGAGATAATGCCTCCCACTTACTAACATCAATATGCAAAAGGGATTTAAGCACACTAAGGTAGGGTTTGTTAACTTCATGAGATACAAGATAAGGGTCATTGTACTCATGTGAAGTTATCTCAATTATATCCTTGTTAACTTCAACCATATCTTCGACAATGTTTAAGCCTCTGTTCTCAACTTCATTGAATTTTTCAAAGGTTTGTTGATTCACCTCCACCTTTTTAATCTCAACAATGTTACCAATTTCATCGACCTTCATTTTAATCACTTATTCAATTATTGTCTCCCTTTCATCTTCTTTTTTCTATCACTTCTACAACTTTCTCTTTGATACACTACTATAGAATAACCCAACAGGCAACGGTTGTATTGATTAATAGGCACCAGTTTTGAAGCGACGTCTATGACAGAGACGCTTATTGTATTGATTTTAGGTGTTAGTTGTTGGGTGATGCCTAAAGATCACAATAGGCGTCGGTTATTTCAAAAAATAAATAAAATTGACTTTAGGCATCAGTTGTTCTGGTACAACCAACGCCTAAAATTGATCTAGACATCGGTTATACCGCTACAATCAACGCCGAAAGTCGATTTAAAAAAATAAAAAAATTATTTGAAAAACAGAGGAAACACATTGGAAATTAGATTTTCTAGGAAATAGGGCCTGACTTTCTTAGTTCTTCTTTGCTGAATCTCTGCAAATCATTTTGTTTTTGAGTAAAACATCCATGGAAGCCATTGAAGACATGTGGAGTTCCTTTTCTTTGCACAAAGAGAAAGACAAATTTCTGGAGTTAAACGAGCAGACCATTTATACCCATCCGAGCGAGGCGAAATCTGCACTTCTTAGGAAGATTCTTTTGCGCGAGTCCTTCAATCGGGGGGCTTTCAAAACATTGGATTTCTGTTATACTGCAATTACCTTTATCAAGGTTGTTATATGATGTATCTACACTTACAGATATGGCCACTTCAGATTTCTCTAATGATGTAATTACCTTTATCAAGGTTCCAATTCATAAAAAGAAACGAGAACAATATTTACCTTTATTGGAGAACGAAGCATTCCTTAAAAGCTCATGATACTGATATGGATGTTGATTGATCTTCTGTTCCAGTGTCTTATTTGCTGAAAATGTTTCCTTTTGAAGAGTTGAGATTTGCAACGCAGAATTTTCAAGTGGTGCTTGGCGAAGGAGGTTATGGGTCAATTTATGAAGGAACAACAGAAAATGGTATTTTTGGGTCTTTTTTTTATGACTATAGGCGTCGGTTCCTCGAGGAACAGACGCCTATAGTATTTGAATTTTGAATTTGTACGAGTATTTGAATTTTGAATTTGTGTGACTATAGGTGTCGATTCCTCAAGGATCTGACGCTTATAGTATTTGAATTTTGAATTTGTACGAGTATGGGCGTCAGTTGTAGATTTGTCTGCAACTAACGCTTCTTGTTCAAACAACCTATAGGCGTCGGTTGTTGATGAACAACCGACGCCATAGTAGTGTTGATATTTTTAAAATTACCACCGCGAGTGTTTTGCGCGTCGTTTTTCCCAACAACCGACGTGTATGTCCATTTTTTTTGTTCAATTCTGTAGTAGTTTTCTCAAAAACTTTTTCCCTTTCAATAATTTTTCATCAACTTTAATCATCTTGTTTTCCTCTCTTTATTTTCTCTTATTTTCTTTTAGTTTTCTCTCTAATCTTTTTAACTTCACCAATCACCCTGAATGATTCTTTAAGCTGTTTAAATAGGTAACTTTCTGTCCTCAGTTTCTTCTTATCCACAAATGCATGCTTGCACCGGTGTCAAAGAAATAAGAATGATTTTTCCCCTTGTGAACGAACTTGTACATATTTTTAGCCCTATCATAGACCGCGTTAATGCAATATTGTCATGGCTTCCCCAATAAAATATGATAAGAGTTCACAGAAACCACATCACATAATATTATATCCTTTCATGTACCTATGGTAAAGTGTACAAAAACTTGCTTAGTTACCTTCACTTTGTCATATCCATCCAGCAACAAGTAATAGGGTTTAGGATGTTTTAATAGAGGTCAATTTACTCGTTTGACAAATGTGGTGCCAGCCAAATTAGTGGGATAGTCTTCATCAATCACCAAACTACAAGGCATATTATTCACCAAGCACCTCGTTTGAAATTTAAATTCACAAATTTCCTCCATTCATCAATAAACCATAACTTTTCTCCTAAATATCCACAAAATCTCAATCAACAAAAAAACCAAAAAAAATTCCAACTCAACTAAATAACCAACCCAATCCAATGTTAAAGATAACAAAATGAAAGATTAAAGGTTTTGGTCACCCGAAATTGAAGCGTGGTGCTCTGATACCAGATGATAAGATCATGGAAGCGCGTATATTAATCCAAGGAAATGAATGACATCGAAACCCAGAAAAGCCAATATTCATGCAATAGATTAATTAGACCTTAGAACTTGTAACCGTCAAAAATTGATCACGAACATAAGTTAAAACTCTCGTTACAAAGGATTGAAGTCCTAAATCTTTTGACAAGAGACATGTAATTCATGGATAAGCCCTAAATCCTTTGATAAGAGACATGTAATTTGAATCCACATGTCACGCCCCCAATTTCATACAATAGCGGAAGCATGTTAATATATATCTCGATTCAAAATCGAGGGCGAGACCTTAAAAATACCATTCCAATATAGAGATGCTTTCACAGCGCACTCTGATGTTTAAATGTCCTATGGGCTACCCACAACGAAACCTCGGCTACACACAGCGAAACCTCGATCACATACATATATTTTCTCCACCATTGGGACGATCTGGCCACATAGCTCTAAATCCAATACCGACAGGATCGTAGAAGATATGGGGTGAGTACAAAGGCACCCAGATCAATAACAATATGTATTGGCCCATGTAAAACAAAAGAGGGAAATTTTAAGCACAAAATAGGTCATTCACAAAGATACAAAGATACGAAGCTCGGGCACATCACTAGTTTAGCCTCTACCGTAAGCCATACGATTCAATAACAATTCAGAATGGCCGAGACCACATAGTAAGGCCATAATACCATAAAGCAATTCAATTAACAGAGCAGAACGGGTATATAGCGTAACTAGCGATAGCCCAAAGTTAAGGAACAATGATTTATCTAAAAACAAGTGTGCACACTTAGGTATCGAATACCAAATCAATACAATAAGAGCATAAGAAGCAATTACGCTCGATCAAATATCGAATGCCAAATAGATTTAAAGGAATGAGTCTTGAAGAGTGGGAGCCAAAGACAAAGAGCCAAGACACGTGTTACTCACCTTTTTAATTTCATCCTCACTACTAGATGATCTTTCTTTATTTTTGAAATAATATCCTCACTTGTCTCTCCAATTAGATACTAGGATTTTATACCATAAATAGACAATAATATATATATATATATTCATAGGGATGAAGGGTCAGTGGTGGTGTGTGTGAGGAAACCTTTGGATCCCTTTTATAGAGTTTAGGAATTAATTGTATTTAATTAGCTATTGAAATTCACTAATAACAAATCTAACAAGTGTCTTAGACACTTGGCTATATTAGCAATTAACATAGCTTGGTTTTGACACTTGGCAAGTCTATCTTTATTTATTAATTAAAAAGTATCACATGTCCTAAAATTTGACAAAAGTATAGCAACTTGGCAAATTTAGAAATCAATTATTTTTAAAAATCAACAAATATCTTATAAGTTTGGCAAAATAACACCCTTCAATAATTATAAAAATAGCGTATGTCTTATAATTTATGCAAAGTTAATTGGAAATTTCCGCGAAATATTACAATCTACCCCCCTTAAATAAATTTCATCCTCGAAATTTCCTAAGCTTTGTAACGGTATGTATTACTTTCAAAAAAGCATATACCATAAATTTACAAAAGTTTTCATAACCTTAAAAATCTAACTGCACAATTTATTTGAAGTCTATTAAAAATAGGTTAAACAATAACCTACAAGGGTTAATTTGGGTGTAAAATAGTCAAAAGGAAATCTTTCCAATCGACATAGGGGTTAATCAAGAGAAAAAATAGATTTCAAGGCTTAAAAGTGCATAAAATAAGTTCTTAGATCAATCTGAAATGAATTAGAAAGTTCAGGGACTTGTGTTGCAATTTTTGAAAAAGCTGATTTTTGGCTTTTGCGGCCACATGCACTTCTTGTGCGGCCGCATGTGCCCACCGACTTAGGAAAAAAATCTTCTGTTGCCCACGAGTAGGCCACGGAATCCATTCCATAGTTCACCGTGGGTTACATGCGGCCGCATCGGCCACCTGTGCGGCCACATGGTGTTATTTTTTTTTTAAGTTTTTTATTTCCAAGACATCTTCCAATATGTATAGAAGCCATACAATACTTCTTTGGGTTAGTTTAATACTTGGAAACGAAGCAAAAGTTACCATTTTTCTGCTTCAGTTTCATTCTATAATTCCACACCACTTAACTTTTCTTTTTCCTTCCAATTTTCTTGGTTTTATTGCAATTGATAAACCTTTTATACCAATTCTATATACTAATAGCATCATCAAAATCAAATTTAACTTATCATCAATTAACATAAATGATTTCAATACCTATAAGTGCGCGGATCCGTCCAAATAGGAGCGATACATGTATGTGAGGCCGCAAGACCATGCTCTGATACCAACTTGTCACACCTCCAATTTCATACAATAGCGGAAGCATGTCAGTGTATATCTTGATTCAAAATCGAGGGCGAGACCTTACAAATACCGTTCCAATATAGAGACGCTTTCACTGCGCACTCTGATGTTTAAATGTCCTGTGGGCCACCCACAACGAAACATCGGCTACACACAGCGAAGCCTCGATCACATACATGTATCTTCTCTACCTTTGGGACGATCCAGCCACATAGCTCTAAATCTAATACCTACAAAATCGTAGAAGATAGGGGTGAGTACAAAAGTACCCAGTGAATAACAATATGTATTGGCCCATGCAAAACAAAAGAGGGAACTTTTAAGCACAAAAGAGGTCATTCACAAAGATAAAAAGATACGAAGCTTGGGCACATCACTAGTTTAGCCTCTACCGTAAGTCATACGATTCAATAACAATTCAGAATGACCGAGACCACATAGTAAGGCCATAATACCATAAAGCAATTCAATTAACAGAGCAGAACGGGTATATAGCGTCACTAGCGATAGCCCAAAGTTAAGGAACAATGATTTATCTAAAAACAAGTGTGCACACTTAGGTATCGAATACCAAATCAATACAATAAGAGCATAAAAAGCAATTACGCTCGATCAAATATCGAACGCCAAATAGATTTAAAGGAATGAGTCTTGAAGAGTGGAAGGCAAAGATAAAGAGCCAAGACATGTGTTACTCACCTTTTTAATTTCATCATCACCACTCAATGATCTTTCTTTATTTTTGAAATAATATCCTCACTTGTCTCTCCAATTAGATACTAGGATTTTATACCACAAATAGGCAACAATATATATATATATATATATATATTCATAGGGATGGAGGGTCGGTGGTGGTGTGTGTGAGGAAACCTTTGGATCCCTTTTATAGAGTTTAGGGATTAATTGTATTTAATTAGCTATTGAAATCTATTAACAACAAATCTAACAAGTGTCTTAGACACTTGGCTATATTAGCAATTAATATAGCATGGTTTGACACTTGGCAAGTCTATCTTTATTTATTAATTATAAAAGTATCACGTGTCCTAAAATTTGACAAAAGTAGAGCAACTTGGTAAATCTAGAAATCAATTAGTTTTAAGAATCAACAAATATCTTATAAGTTTGGCAAAACTAACACCCTTCAATAATTATAAAAATAGCATATGTCTTATAATATATGCAAAGTTAATTGGAAATTTCCGCGAGATGTTACATCACAAAACACGATTTACCAACAAGAGAAATACATTTCTTTAACAAGGACAATGTCTTTGATTCATTATAAAAACTTTCTCTAATTAATTGTACTACGATGAAACCCTTTATATTGGGTAAAAATAAAACTTAATTCTTGAAGAAATTATTAAAAGAAAATATATAAAAATTTTAATTACTAAAAGTAAGAATAAAAATAAATAAATTATAAAATTCGCCATAAATTCCGCCAGAATAATTGAAGTGCCGATTGACTCTCGAAAAGATGGAATTTGGCCACGAGACTAGTAGGCTCAAAGGCTATGGCCTATGAGTTTTGTTTAGTGGCTCGTTTCTGCTAGGAAAACATATATTATTTGTTTAAATATGATGCTGTTGACTCTGAATTGACCAATATTTTTTGACACATTAATTGTTGTTCGGTTGCGCCTTCACTGAATCGTATCACCAATGAGACATCTCTATAATCTTGTTGTAGCAATTATAAGAACACAGAGGAAAGACATTATAACCATGATCGATGGGGATGGCGGACGCAAGGGGGAATTTTAGGATTCTATAGACAATCAAACACTAGAAGGCATGGGAATGGCGCATATATATATATATATATATCTCGGTTCGTGTGTTTGCAAAGATCATCGCCACGTGTTTGGTTCAAGTAAGTTCAAAAATCTCAAAGAAATTAAGGAAACAATTTATAAATTAAGCTGCCTATGCCGCTGAAAAAAATCACATTCACATATTTCGTACTTATATGTGGTTGGTGCAGTCATACAAATATAGTTTACTATCCTTATCATGCATGCATGTAGATGAAGGTTTCATGAAAGCATCTCTAATGTATATTGAACTGAACAAAGTAAATCAATAAAATTATTAGTTTTCAAATTTGTCCATGAACTTTTGTTAATTAACTTGGCGCGGCAAAAAGAATATAGACATTAATTTGTCTAGATCAAGACATCAATCTAGCTGGACATAATTCATGTTACACATGTTTGTTATAATAATTAAAGAATAATTTTGATGATTTCAATATTGATTCACCTCATCCATCAAAAGTCTTCTAGATTTCAATTTCGATGCCACCTAAATGGTAATCAATCCAACGCATTATTTGAGATGCTTCATGCTAGCTAGTTAGTAGTGAAATTGACCTGTGTGTAACGAGATATGAAAATATGCATAAATTAAACAAATAAATTGATGGTTTGAAGAAAGAAATTTGCATATCATTATAATATATACGCGCATGATCTTGTATTTTTATACAATTAATTATTATACGTCTCACACTCACTAGTCATGTCATTAATTATACATGTAAGTGCATATATTATATATACAACAATGAGATATTCTTTTAATTTTCCTCTTAGACGACAGTGAAATATGCTGTCCTCGAGGATAAAACCTCTGCATGGGCAAATGCTATGCAAGTATCATTTTTTCTTAAATTACACTTTAATTCTTTCTCTTTCTCTTTCTCTTCAATTAGTTAAAATAATCTATCCATATCTTTCTCGTTCATATCATCCCAATCCAAATGATTGTTTGTAAGACTTCTATATAATTTTTCGTATATGTAGCGTAAATCTTGTACTGTATGTCAATCCAAAATACAACGAGACACCAAGTTAGTCCCACCATAATAGTGACACATGTACACATTCGTGTCTAGTTTAACAATGTTGAAATAAACGTTCATGGGAAGAAATCGAATCCAATGAGACACCTAGTCCCACCATCCTCAATCCTTGAGATGCACATAAGCATATTAGAATTCAATTGTACCATAAAAACACAGAGAAAAGAAGATCGGAATATAACGGATCAAAGTGCTTGGAATTCAATTTTAGGATTCTATGTTAGTCAGTTGAACGAAATTCGGTTAATTTGATTAAGGTTCAAATTTCATCAATTCTTGAATGTCAATACTTGAAAAATATCAAATAAAATTTCAAATTTCATCAATTTTTGAATGTCAATACTTGAAAATATCGAATAAAATTAAGGAAACATGAGTAATATATATAGTACATGCAAGTGATCAACAAATATAATTAAACCCCATCAACATATACATGTAATTAATTTAATTAACAAATATATATAGCCTGAAAATCTCCATCCTCTATATATATAAATATAATCCTTGAGTAGCTGCTGCTATACACACACACATATATATATATATAGCATGACTTAGAAGTATTCATTGATGAATACGTCTCTTTTTGGAAGTGTGACCTGCAGCTTCTGCAACCCCATCACTTCCAGGAGAAGATTGAAATAAGAGCTCCACCTCCTTATCTACTCCACTAATTTCGAAAAACTTTAGGTTTGAAATTTTCCTGTTACGCAAGAACCTGGTTTTTCTCTTCCTTGGAGCCGGCGGGCAGCTCCTCCTTTTCTGAATCTTGTGTTCTTCAGACGTTGGCGTTTGGTATCCTTCATCGGCACCCTTGTCCTGTGTCCGAGTACTAGTTTCCAATGTATTTTGATCGTGTGCTCTTCCGATCTAAGGAGGTTAGGCACAAGATGTAAGAGATGTTTTGGCTGAATGAAACCCTGGGAATAATTATTAAGATATTTATATAAGAGACGTTGACAATTTTTGTCTGAGTTATTTCGTCATCTTTTGGAAGAAAATGGCTTTCTCTATGGTGTGTAACACTTCTTGTATTTTGCCCTTTTTTCACATGAAAACTGTTAATTTCATTTATCTACTAGCTGGGTAATTAGAACCCTAGCTAACCAGCGCCCCGTAGTCTCATTCCATTTCTATTTCAAAATATAAATTGGTCAACAAAATACAAATTTTTATGTACCATATGTAACTATTTAGTTTTTACTTAATCAATTTTTCTTACATCAAAATATTCGATACGTACCTAGTCGGGATTGATACCAATATATATATGCGCACGTTGTGTACGTTAATCGAGACACACCAGATCGGAAGAGCACAGCCACATGGTTGTGTGACACCTATATAGTGTTAGATCAATTTTAAATATATGCATGTGGACGAAGGATTAATCAAAAGCCAGCATAACATTTTGAATATAGATACAGCTAGCATAAAATTCATGTTACACAAGTTTGTTATAAATTTTGAATTTCAATATCGAACAATTCACCTTGTCCGTGAAAGTCTTTTTAGACTTTCAATTTCGTGCCTCCTAATTAACAGTGATCCATCCAATGCATTATTCCGGATGCAGCTAGCTATTAGTGAAATATTGACCCCCGTAACAGCATGAAAATTAATGTCTATGAAATTAAACAAATTAATTGATGGTCTAAAGAAAAAGGTGTACAGAATTGTACATGATCTTGACTTTTTATACGGCTTTTTATACAATTATTATACGTCTCACACTTAGTCACGCCATTAATTATAAATAGATGTGGTTGGAAGACAAGTGCACGTTAACAACGACGAAATGATCTTTTGTCCTTTCAGATGACAACGAAATATGCTGTCCTTCCATTGATCTTGCGTGAATATGCGACCCTCGAGCTTGTACATGGAAAAGGAAATATCAGTAAAAAGTACAACGATGCCATCTGCCTTCAATAAATTGAGTGTCAAATTAGGTTGAGGAAGAGGGGGGACAGAAAGAAAGAAACAAACAAACAAACCAGAACCTTTCTTTTTTTTTTTTTTAAGTGAAAATAGCAATTTCATTACATATCACGAAGAGTTAAGGAACTGAGCCATATAATAGCTGTTATCAGAGATGAGCATGGGATACTTTTGGCTACCGTAGCAAAGAAAATTATTGGAACCCCGCTCGATTGTTGAGGCTGAGGCACCTGTACTTTTGGAGGGGCTTAAGTTGGCCAAGAGATGCTAATTACTTATTGATTCAACCGAATGAGATTGCCTTCAAATACTTGTATCCAGTTTGAGCTCGATCTAACTTTGAAATCCATCATAACGTGTTGATGCTTGGTAAGATTCGTGGTTTGCTTGTTGATTGTGATAGTGGTCCTTCCGAATATATTCCTTGTGATAGGAAAATATAGTCGTCCACACTATTGCCTATAAAACCTAGAAACCTGTTTGAGATGATTTTTGAAATTAAAGTTAAAGTTAGCAATTAGTTTTGAGATTTCTCAAGCTCCCTTTAACCTAAGTAGGTTACTACCTACAAAAATTTTCTAACACTTTCAAGAGGTGCCGCCATTATGGCACCCCCGGTCTCATGTGGGGGTACGCCACATAAATTTTCAAATAGCATTTATTTCTATAAGTAAAAACCAAAAATATTTGAGAATAGGATTGATAAATGTTGATATCTAGTCTAGACTAGCTTAAAAAACGTTACTTAGTTTGAGTTTATTTGTTTATTTTTTTTGAGAAAAGAAAGTTTATTCATTCATAGCAATCATGGAATAACACATCAGAAATCAACATAGGAGGAACCTTACCTATTCTAATGAGCCTGAGATAAAACCAACTGCCTTGACTAGGTGATGGGCAGCTTGGTTTGTAGACCTATGAACTCAAGAAAAAGAATCATTATCAATTTCATCGCATAAAACATGACAATCTTCCACTACTAATCCAAAATGCGATAAATCAACATGAGGATTCTGAAGTGATTTATGAACTAGCTGGGCATCCATCTCCACAATAATGTTATGTAAAGCCAACTCCTTGATCCAAGTTAGTGCTTCCCAAATACGCAAAACTTCTGCCACTTTAGGTTCATAAAATCTCCACTTTAGTTTAGGCATAGGTTTTGAGGATAAAATCTCCATATCGGACAGGCAAATGTAAAGGTCATTATATCTGTTGCATAGGTAGGATACCAAGTTCAAGGAATATATCTGGTTATTCGGATTGAAATAGGCGTGATATTTAGCAACTTGTGTAATAATAATAATAATAATAATAATAATAATAATAATAATAATAATAATAATAATAATAATAATAATAATAATAATAATAATAATAATAATGAAAGCAACTCTCTCGCCCGCGCTCTTTAACATATGCACCCACCATTTGAATTTGCTTGTACGTATCAATTTTTATTTGTACTTGTATATAATCCTCTTAAAATAAGAGGAAATTACGTGACTTCAAAGTTATATGTCCAGATTTTGGACTTATGATTTACTAGTGCTGCCGTACCTTTTAGCCCAAAGTTGGAAATACATGGGTTTACCTTTTGGAGAACGTACTAGAAATTCATTCATTAAGATGACTGTTTTCCGAATGGAAAATGGACACAAATAGCACCAAACTCTTCGATCACCTGTTTGACGGTTTTGGCACAGTTTGAAAACAATAGGAAATCTAATTTATGTATCTATGAGGTTACACTTTGCTAATTACAGAATGAGGTTAATTAAAGTTAAAGCGCATCCATTTCCTTTATTTATTTATTTATTTTTAACTAAACTAACGTATATGTCGGAGGGGTAAATGTAGTTCAAACCCGATACCTTAATATTTATTCGAATCACACAACTCCATACTTTTTGGTTTATTCAAAAACTCAATACTTTTATATTTGTTACAATACTTCCCAAAGTTTGGGATTTTTTTCGTACTAACATTTATTTATGATTACTTCTTGATTTTATAATATGTGATGATGCTTTTTATTAGTACTCAATCCTATCACAAGTGCCACCACCGTTTCGAAAAATCCTATTTTTTCTCTTTGAAAATTTAAAAAACAATTCTTTTAGTGTTTCAGTTAAGAGTCGTCAAATTTCAACTACCCTATGACCATCTCCTGGCTGCGTCACTGGCCACCGCCATCATTTCCCTACCACGAGAATCTTTGCCCATGCATCCAAGTTGGCAATGTTACGTCTAACTCACATTTTTTCATTTTTTATTGTAGGTATAATGCTACTTATCATATTACCATCTTATTATGTGTCACCCAAAACGAAAAAAAAAAGATAACAAAAAAAAGGAGAAAAAAGCCCACACAATTGTCATGCATCAGCCATCATGCATGTAATTTCGTGTGTTAGTTGTGTCGTTGCAGACACTGATCCGATAATATCGTACATAGCCACTAGCTGGAATTGGGCTATGTAATTAATTACGAGAGATTAATGTAATAATTTGCACATAATTATCAACGCTGTTAACGTAATAATTATTCTAGAGCACATGGCTTATCGCCCCCACTCCAGTTGTTTCCTTGGACTCCAATGTTAACAGTCACATTTCTAATCTATTGTACACGTCCACATATTCTTCTTTTTGTTTTCTTCATGACAATACTTAAAAGATTCCTTTTTGACGATTATATTACAAAAACATGGATTTTAAACGAAAAAATAGATCTCGATTGTTAAATTATCTTAATATTATAAGTTGCATCGATGTGATGTGATCGCGTTAGGGAAAATTGTTAACTTGTTTATTTTGCCCAATACATGGCCTATTTATTGACTTGTGCCAATGCAAAGGACTTCTCTTTTTAATTTATTGGTCCAAGAAATGGAGCCTACCATTCGCTACACAAGGAAACAAACTAAGCATCCATTCTCTATATGAGTTGTGCTACGTGGACAAAACCACATACAAAAAATTTAATAAAATTGACACATGATACAATCTTATTTTTCAACACATCACGTTACTTTTCTATCAACACTTACCACATAACCACTTGTCAATCTTATTTTTTTGTATCTCTTTTTGTTCATTTAGATTTTTCCTTTTCTATATAGGACTTTTTTTTAAAAATATTTCATAGAGTAGGAATAAAATTTTGGGCCAAAAGTGGTGCGCCAAGGCCTAGCAAAACTCGCCTCTCTCTACAACCGACAACGATTTACACTAGATTTTTTTTTTCACATATACTTGTCACTAATAACCAAGGGATCATAACTTTTTTTTTGGTTTAAAAATCATGGAATTATTATTTGTTCTGCTATTTTTTCCTTATGAAGCATCTTTTTTTTTTTTTTTTTGCTCTGAAAGCTTTCCTCATGAAGTTTATTCTGATATACTTTGTATATTATATGTATTGATAAGGCCGTTCAATATCATTATCAATCATATATAGCTTCTTAACCAATTTATATCTAGGAGTTCAGACAATCAATGTTCAATTGACACTTGACCAAATATTTGTTTATTATGTCCTTTTTTTTCTTTAAAAAAGAAATATGTTTATAATAACTACTGATTGCATAAATCAAGAACTTTTCCATTCTTACAAGACTTGCAACCTGCAACTGAATTAATATAATATTTTATTTTCTTTCTTTAAACAC
>CAVNYN010225969.1:0-10801 GCA_963692815.1 Nyctanthes arbor-tristis | reverse complement strand
CAAAAAATCGTTGTTTATGCTTCTGTCCACATATTTAATTTAGACATGCATGGACCTATTATTTGCTGGCTTATGTATCTATCTCTATTTGAAATGTAATGCTTTTATGGTTACTGTTAGCAAGGTCATGCTATGTTTATTTGATTTACTTTCTAGGTTCCGCTTTCAATTTGTGTACCCTTGCAATTTCTGATTCATATTCTAATGAGTTTCCTTATATTCTGTAGGGATGGCTTTTTACTGATGACCCCTTTTGGAAGCCTCCACAAATGAAGGTTGCATCCATTTTCTTTATCTTCAAACTATTCTTTTAATGTTCATTATAATGTAGGTTACAGAATAACTAGCTTTACTGTATTGATATATACAAACTACTTATGGTTCCGTGTTTATGTATTTTTTGGAATTTTATTTGGTGTCGTAAGAGAATGTCAAATATTATATCTTATATTGATCTAAGCAAAAATATTCCAAGTGTTCATGATATATAAACTAATATGCATGAAGGCTCTCATTTTCATGCTCTACTAGTTTATTTACCTGAAGGTTTTCCAAAAATGCAGTGAATAAGTATATTGTATTATTTGGTTTCATTTGTTAATTGTTATGTAAGACAATCGTGGAAGTGTTAAAACTTGTCCTCCAAAGTGTTCCATTTATGGTATTGCATCTGATATGAACATTGCAACTAATCAAAAGTTCCATGCAGCATTGTCACTTTTTTTGCCTCAATTTTTCCACTATGCTGGTTATTTTCTCTCTCTGTCCATTGTTCTTTAACTTATCTTTTTCTTTTAATTTCTAATTTATGTTTTCTTCTCTTTCTATCTGTCCCATTTTTAGGCACTATTACATTCTGTTCCAGTTGGAAAACTTGTGGTCCTTGATTTATATGCTGAGGTTAAACCTGTTTGGGTTACTTCGGAACAATTCTATGGTGTTCCTTATATCTGGTAACCCAACCACTTTGAGTTAGTATGTGTGATCTATGCATAATCTTTAACTAGATTAAATTGAACATTTCAGAACATGGGCATTCCATTTCTCATTTATTGATGATCCCGGGCATTAGAGCACCCTCTCTCTCTCTCTCTCTCTCTCTCTATATATATATATATATATACATATACACACGCACCTTCCATAAGGTGGGTACACAATTATTTTTATTTCCCTATTTGGTACTGATTTTCTCAAAATGACATTCTCAACCACACATTCCTTAAAAATCATTTTCTTTTACATTTCCTCGTAACTTTCCTTTTAAACAATACATTCTTTAAAAAAAAAATTGGAAAAAGTAATCACTTTTCAAAAATCAAATTTTTATGTATCCTAATAGATCTTGAACACTGCAAAAATGTGCATATCTGTCACGTGCATGATCTCTAAAGGGAATGAAAATGAAATAGATACAAGTTTGTCAAGTGTCCTATCTTTTCCCATTGAGTTCACATTTGAATTTATCACGTGACATTCAGGTGTATGTTGCACAACTTTGCTGGAAATATTGAGATGTATGGAATTTTAGATGCTGTAGGATCTGGACCCATAGATGCTCGCCTTAGTAAAAACTCCACTATGGTAAGTTCAATTAATTAAATCTCGTTTTGATCCCATTCATATATTATTCTCTAATCAGCCTTAAAACTTGTCAACAAATGTTTGTGCACTGACATCTTACTGAAATGTTGTCTGGCTTCAATTCCTTCTGTGCTATCTTTAGATTCTACACGGTGTCATCTTCATCCAAGTTTAGAATTTTCATTTTACATACACCTGTCTAATCTTTTCTAATTTTTCAGCTCTGTCTCATGTTTGCCAATGCCTAATTTTGTGTGCTAAACCTTTTGCCCTTTATATCTGTCTCTTTTCCACCTCCCGTTTCACCTTTCTTCCCATTCAAAGTCTTTCTTTAGTGCTTGAACTTTTCATAGCATCAGTACATAACACACCCATTCAAAGAAAATACTTCTCTTGGAATTGTATGATGTATCTTTGCTCAATGACATCTGCACTGAAGGTTTTTTTGTTTCTGTCTTCATCTCATTCAAATTCTCTCCCCAAGGTTGGTGTCGGGATGTCAATGGAAGGTATTGAACAGAATCCTGTTGTTTATGATCTTATGTCAGAAATGTCATTCCAACACAGCAAAGTTGACATTAAGGTAAGCTTAGAAGCCTTTTTGTCCTGGCAATCCTCTGCTGCATATTTGTATTTGTATTTTAAGAGTTGAACTCAATGTCAGCGCCAAAATGCCTGGAATATATTGTACCATACACTTTAACAATCACAAGCAAAATCCTGCTTGTTCCACATCGTCTGTTACATCAAAATGTAACTTTAATTTTTTTTTTTTTTTTCTCTCAGGCATGGATTGAGCTTTATGCCAAACGTCGGTATGGAAGGTCCATTCAGTCGATACAAGATGCCTGGGATATACTGTACCATACAGTTTACAATTGCACAGATGGTTTAAATGTAAGCCGTAACTTGCTAATTTGTTGTTTGTCACTAGTGTGTCTTGTCAAACTAAATTGCGGATGCCGAAAGCTGAAATGCTCTTATCCCATACCGATGCCTGCATTTGTGCTAAATATGTCACACATTCTTTTAAGAAGTTAGTAATTTTAACAGGACAAAAATAGAGATTTCATGGTGGCTTTTCCTGATGCGGATCCATTATCAATTGCATTACCTTTATGGTTAATAAATGGAAGATATGACCACGATAATTTCCAAAGTCCTGGGAGAGCTATGTATGAACTCGGTGATTCTTATACTCATCCTCATCTCTGGTATTCAACTTCAGAGGTAATACGTGCTCTAGAACTTTTTATTGCAAGTGGGGATCAACTCTCAGAGAGCAGTACTTACAGGTATTGGATATATCACTTTTATATCAAATGAAACATGGTAAAACTGTATTTTTTGTCTTTTTGCAATTTTAATCACTACTTTAGAAGATGAGAGTTTAGGATTATTGCAAGAAGAACCGGGTCATGTGAGTGGGAACATGGACAAACAGAAAATAGTACAAAAGTTATATGTCCTATTACTGTATTACAGCTTTGTCTATTGAGAAGATTTGATACTTCCTGACACCTAAGAAAGAAAGAAAAGCTAAAATCTTGTTCGTTACCATGCCCACCGCTGTGTACGAAGATGGATCTGTGGTGCATCTTAATTCTAAAGTGAATTTCTGTATTTATTCATCCATAAATTCAGTATCCCTTCTTTTCCCTTCTCATATAGTTCCTGAATCCTATTTGGTCTTCTCAGGTATGACCTTGTTGACCTGACAAGACAAGCTTTAGCGAAGTATGCCAATCAACTTTTCTTGAAGGTTATCGAAGCCTATCAGTTGGGCAATCTTCCTATTGTTTCTCACCTTAGTCAGAAATTTCTTGATCTTGTGGAAGACTTGGACTCGCTTTTAGCATGCCATGACGGATTTCTTTTAGGTCCTTGGCTTGAGAGCGCAAAGCAACTCGCACAAAATGAAGATGAGAGACAACAGGTATGCGCTCTCCCTGAATGAATGAGCATGTGTACTTCAACTGAGTCTGACGACCCACCTAAATTACTGAAAAAATATATGCAGTTTGAGTGGAATGCAAGAACCCAAATTACAATGTGGTTTGATAATACAGAAGAGGAAGCTAGTCTGCTTCGTGACTATGGTATGTTGAGAACCCCAAATTAGTACTTTGCTTAATCAGATTCTTTTCTCTTTTCAAACTCAGCTTATACATGGATGGTTAGCCATTGTGCATTCATGTAGTAAAGAAGTGCTTATATCTTCTGATTGATACTTGTAGCTTCAAGAAACAAAACTTTGAACGAGATTTTATAGTACACTGAGATCCCTGGTTTTGTTTTCCTCACAGGAAACAAGTACTGGTCTGGGCTTCTACGAGATTACTATGGCCCCCGTGCCACGATTTATTTCAAGTATCTAACACAGAGTTTAGAAAATGGAGACGGCTTTCGCTTGAAAGAATGGAGAAGGGAATGGATAAAACTCACCAATGATTGGCAAAGTAGGAGGAACCTCTTCCCTATAACAAGCGAAGGCAATGCCCTCAACATATCGCGGTGGCTATATGACGAGTACTTGAAAGATCCCAACTCCCTCAATCAAGTTGATGAGTTGGCTGTCCTATTTCGATGATTTATCAGAGTGCTGTTCTAATAACGATTTGTTATATGTATCAAGTTGATAAGGGAGATCTCCTTCGTGGTCGAAAATACTTTGATGCATCTAATGGGTCAGTCACTTGCGGGTATTTGGTGGTGATTTTTTGGAATTATTATTGTTGTTGGCATTATTATTATTATTGCTTTTTTTTTTTTATAATTATTATTGTTGTTCTTATCAAGAACCGAAATAAGTAATTGACCAACATGTTAATTTACTTTTGGGGAATTATTATATTCCCACCATAAAAATTAATCTTCCCACTACATTTTGTTAATCACATAAATAACCCTAAACCATGTTACATTAATAACTTTATTCTTTAATTTTTTTAATCTCCACTCTCCACCGTGACTCGGCTGTTGAAACGTGAAGTCTTGTCTATCACCGCCACTAGAATTCGTCAACTTCCCGATCACAACAGCTGTCTCAACTGGGACCATCTGTCGGTTGGGAAACAGCCGGGAAGAGGAAGATAAAAAGCGGAAAAACCACCAGAATCAACTCTGGTTGATTACTTCTTTAATGAGGAATTCTTGGGGATATGTAAATAGGACATTTTTAGGTGATATTTTTATGTGGCACACTTGTGTTGGATGATGAAAAAGTAACCATATAATCATCACCCAATGAATGTGTGCCACATGAGAATGTCACCTAATAATGTCCCTTTTTTCATGTTTCCCTAGAATTGCTCTTATTTAATTTGATCGGGCACATATATAATTCAATTTGCATTGAGTTGTAATTTCTTGATGTTTTTCTAACTTCAAAATGTAATTTTCAGTAATTCTCGAAATTTGATGTGTATCGCAGTAGCAAATTGAAAACAGAAGAACAATGTCCATTCTCAAATCTGCAGCAGCCCAAATACACTCTCTCTGGGGTTCAGCTAACGCGACAATTTGGCTTCTTCCGTTCGTATCCTATGTTTTCCCGCTCCAATACTTTGGCAGAATTTTCCTTTCGGAAATAGACTCCATTGAGAAGCTATGGCAATCGTTCTCTCTGAAATCCAATGAAGCAGAGCTCTTCGAGGCAAGCGACGACACTGTAGCAACCCATCTCCAAATTGATGATGGAACATTGAGTGCGGGCCGACGACCAAAAAAAAAAAAATTTCTTTTTCTTTATTTTTTATTATTTTTATTACTTTTTAAAATGGGGTTAATAAAGTAAATATAGTGTGGTGTGGTGATTAAAAATATAATTTAATTATAGTTGGAATAAAATGTGGTTGGAGAATCAATTCTTGTGGTGGGAATATAATTTCCCTTTACTTTTTCTATCAAAAGTCACAACTCGTGTCTAATCAATAATCATTATTTCTATAGGGAGACACACGAACATGATATATATAAAAAAATTAACATTTTTATTTGACACAAGTTAATTGGTAAATTATTACATTGGCATTTTTTCATCACTGATTTAATGGTGTCATAACTACAATGTTAGTTTTTCATACTACATTTTCATGTCTCTCAAAATCAATTTTATTTATTTAGTTTTGAATAATAATTCGACACAAATTCCCTTTTTTCTTTTTCCTTCCCCCCGCGGGAAAAATTTGATTTTAGACCAAGGAGTATTTCACCCCTTTTATCGGCATATTGGATGTGGATTCGTGTCACAATATCCCTCCTTTACAAGTATAACGCCCAATTTGTATCAGAAAAAATTGTTAATTTTATAATATAGTACTTCCTGACGTGTTTGATTCTTCTAAAGTTCAAAGCAATTGTATATTCAGTTTACTAAATGTAATATCATATGTTTTCAGTAAATGATGGAAATTACCTCGAACGATTCAATTGTTGATGGAATTTACCGGACGTATGTCTTTGTCAGGCTTGTTATAGACAGATAACGTATTGATACATGTCAGTGTGTGTACGGGACTGGAAAACTTCAAATGTTTTTGACTAATCAAGAATTTATATGTGAGTGTTGGAGTCTAAATTAAATAAAAAATTAAGACCACAAAATTCAGGTGTAAGTTTTTAATTGGTTTGGAGCACAAAGTTCCAGTGGCGTAGTTAGTGGGCCATGGTGGGCCTGACCTCCTTAAGTTGGAATTCTTTTTTAGTTTGTATTAAAAAAAATTATATATAAAAAGTAATCTAGTCTTGTGTACTATACGATCCACCCATCCAGTGCCGCTTGACTCCGCCACTGTCGAGTTCTTTGTTCCTAGAACACTGAAGATTTTCTCATACGGGACCATACCAAAACTCATGTATCACAATTATCATTTATGCTCTCCTTTTTTATTCTAATCCTACTAAATTATAGCGCTAAATAATCTACATTGAATAAAATAAACTCCTATTTCATAGCTTCAGCCTAGCCCTTTGCCAAACAGGCTAGGCTTCATAGCCCAAAGTATTATTATACGTGGGAATTAGGCCATACACTACCTCTATAGATATATATTTGAAATATACTATACCTTGAAACTAATTAGGAAAATACTATTTTTTTAATATTTTAATTGCATTAGATATATTATATTAAATAGTGATTTTAATAATTCTTCTTAATAAAATAATTTTAATAATTCAATTATTTCATTTCAAAAAAATAATAATAATTCAATTATTTATATTCTCTCCCAATAACCTCACGAAATTAAAATGGAAAACACCTCTTGATTAACTCTTTTTCCTTTTCTCTCATCTACCAAGATATTCTTATAAAGGAAAATCCTAATATTTGAATTTTGGTGAATCCCATTTCAATTTCCTTCCACTTCTTCATCTCGATTGAAAATTTTTACTCGCGTGTTGAATATTCCATCTATCATAGTCCAAGTGTTCTAGTATAAAAAGTTAGTTTTACGAGATTTTGAGTTCTTCGATTATTCTGTCGGTGTAATGAATTACAAGTTTCTCTCTTTTTTTTTTTTTTTGATTTTCCTTGTTTCAAATGTTTGTCCGTCCTCTACATTAATTGCGTCAATTTTTTTTTTTCTTTTTAATGGTTTTCTAGGATCTTTGATATAACAAGTGGAAAATCAACAATTTTGACAAATTTCAAGGTTAACCAAGGCAAAGCAATTTGTGTTGTGTTTGTCGATGAGGAAAACTGTAACGACCCGGAATAAACCCATGCCCAAGACATCCTTGAGTTTAAAAATTTCATAAAATAAACGTTTGGATCGATTTGGAGAAAATCAAGAAGTTTGGGGACTTAATTGTAATTTTTTAGAAAAGAAATCTTGGCACCACCGACTTAGGCTCGTGCGGCCGCATGGAACGCTGTACAAAATCTGCTGCCCACGTGTGGCCGTGGAATGCATTCCACGATCACCCGCAGTTGTACCTTTGGCCGCATGGGGCTTCTGTGCGGCTGCATGGTTCAGTTTTTCATTTTCTTTTTTTTTTTTTTAATTCTTGTCAAAAGATATATTGTCATGATGATAATATAAAAGAAAACTAAATGTAGCAATATATCATGTAAATATAGATAATACAAAAGAAGACTAAGTGTAGTAATAACACAGATTATTAGGTGTAATAATATTTCTTATGGTTACATAAGTGGAAGGATCTTATAAAAACAAAGATATTCTTCCTTCTTTGATCAAAAGACTATATCCTTCCTTCTTGACAAAAGTGCATGGCCTGACTTGGCATTACATCTTAAAATACATAAACTAAAGATTTAATCATCCTAAACTTCCGAACGGTTTATTTTATATTCGTTGGTATAGAGGAACTCCATGGTACTCGCTTCATAAAATGACATATTCACAATAGTAATGATATGGTGATTGCCCTGGTTGATCTTTGTAGACTCCCCATAGGTCCGTCTCCGTTGTGTACATATAATAGCCTTCCTCCGGGGCCAAGGACCATTCACTACTTGAGACCTCAATTATTGTTCTCTTTATTATCTAAAAAGTTTGGGAAATATAAAGAGCAAGTAATACTTATTTAGTGAAGAATATACACATATACAAATAAACTTTTCATTTGAAAATATGGAATAGAGAATTAAAGACTTTGGGCCCTTTTTGCATAAGTATACTTGTATGCGCATTAATTAAAGATTATAATCGGGTAATTTACACAATAAGCTTGGCATGAACATAACATACACTTAAGATGTTATGTAACCCGACTCATAGCATGGCATGGCTTGGCTTGGCTTGAGAGGTAAAGGTAAGTATGACTTGATGCAAAACATAGAAATTTCCATAATTGCTTTCATTGGTAGTTAACAAAAGGATAGTACTTAAATGATTATAAGCTTGAGAAAACAAGACAAGTACTTGTTAAAACCATACAAAATATTTGGAAAGGAGTGTGTACATTACTCACCTTGTCTCCTTTCTTGTTAGAGCTACTTTGTTGTCTTGACTTGTTAGGGAATTTGATTTTCTAGTGTTTCTTGTTTCCAAACATGTTGGAGTAAAGCCCTATTTATAGGTTAAATTTTCCCTTTGTTTATTATTATTTTCATTTATTTTATAAAATGCATATACACATGGCAATTTTTAACTATATGACTAATTTTCTTAATTTTTTTAAAGTGATGAATAATATGCTTTGGGTAATGACTCATTTTTAATAAGAAATTATAATTTAACACATATTAGCTTACTCACCCTCTATTAATTACACATATTTTCATATTTTCATATTTTCAAGGAAATTTATATAACTAACACAAGTAGGTACAACTCATTATAACACAATTTTATATGTATTCAAGAATAATTCTAGAAATAACACATGTAATCACAACTTTATACTTATATTTTCATATATTCAAGAATAACTCTAAAAATAACACATGTAACTATAACTCGATACATATAATTTCATATTCTTAAAAATAATTCTAAAAAATAATACATGTATATTCTTGAATTTTAAAGATGTTAACACGTGCCCACATATTATTATGAGTATACGTGGTATTCTTGAAAATCATGAAAATAGATGTACATAAAAGTATGTACATTTACATATTAAATACTCATAAATATATATATAAAATCGAAAATATAAATAAATCTAAAATTCTTATTTAACATATGCATCCTAAGTTTGATTTCGATGGGTCGTTGCAAAAACTACAATGGATTTTTTTTTTGTGTGCGCGCGCCTTACTATGTACGGCGAATGGGGGAATAGTACTCAAAATTTATTGTAATGTACTACATTATTTAAAATTTATTTAACGTACTTTGTGAAATCTATTTCGTTAAGTGATATATTATGCAATCTATTACATCGGATGTAATTGAGGTGTACTACATTGAATTTGATATTAAATATTTATTTAAGTGTATTATGTTGTGTTTTTCGATTGTAATGCACTATATATTTTAGAGTTAATGTGTTAGTCTTAAAATAAAATGAATTATACTCTATTTTAATGTAATATAATGTATTGTAATTTGTAGCTGAAAATTACTTATTACGTAAAAGTGTAATAAACATTTGTTTTAACGTAATATATAATATAATGTATTGTAATTTGCAACTGAAAATTACTTACTATGTGGAAGTGTTATATGCATTTGTTTTAAGTAATTTATTACAATTAACATTAATTACATATTCTGAATGAAGAATTGTTCGTGTTTTAGGCATGAAAACTATCCACTAAAATCCATATAAACCATATATCTAATATCAATAAGTTAGTAGAAAATTAAAATTGTAATATAGTACAATACAATATCATATATGTCACGCCCCCAAATGTATTACCTTAATTTCCACAATTATCGGAGTTTAACAATAGCGGAAGTATTTGAGAAACAAATCTCGGTTCAAAATTTGAAGGCGAGACTTTACAAACACTGTTATACATAATGCCACTAAAATTTCTTTACAACAAAATATTGTGGCCACTCACAATGAAACCTTGGACATACACTGAAATCTCGATCACATACATGTATCTTCTCCATCATTGGAAGGATCTGGCCACAAAGCTATTAAATCGATACCTACAAGATTGTTAAAGAGAAAGAGAGGTGAGTATAAAGTACCCCAGTGGAATTATGTTTCAAGATTATGTTAATTGGATTTCCATTACAATTATGTTTCAATTTAATTTTAATTGGATTTCCATTTTTAAAACATATAGAGATGGAACTTCAATTATGGTAGGTTTCTAATAATTACAAGGGTAATTATATTATCACTACATAATTTAATTCCCACACCACAAATTTTTTTATTACTTAGAAGCCATTAGATAATATTACATTAATAACCTTTTTAAAATAATATGTTCGACAATACATTATCTTTTTTAATTTCCCCACCACACAATCAAAATTCAAATCTTGTTTTCTTTTTTTTGCCCCCCTTTCCCCGGCTGCTCTTATTTTTACGCAGTGAAGATTCATCCATTTCTAGTCAAGGCACCGGCAATGGCTCCAAGTCGACTTCACAATTGACATAATAAATTAATTAATATTTAAAAAAAATTCAAAGTATTAATTTTTTATGATTTCGGCACCAACAATTTAGTAACCACTCATCGCTATATTTTGATTGTAAACAATTATAATTATTCTTTTACGAATCTATATAGATATTGAAGTTTTTCCGAATCTCTAATACTAGAGGAGAT
>CAVNYN010225958.1:0-21199 GCA_963692815.1 Nyctanthes arbor-tristis | reverse complement strand
ATTTTGTATTTTTCTATTCAGATTTTGTCCTTTCCTTGATTTGAATGCAAATCAAATTATACATCTAAATTTGGTCCCTTTGAATGTTGCAGTGAGAAAAGGATTATACTCTCTTGATCAAACTGAAAAAGGTAATCCATTTAAAGTATTATTATTATTATTATTATTATTCTGTTTTTAGGTTATGAATTTTGTTTATATCATATTAAATTAAAGTAATTTAGGGATTTTGGTGGGTCATTTAATTACATCTGTGTGGATCGATCTTTATATAGTTTAATTTTGTGTCATTAAATAATTTTTAGTGGTATTCTTATTCAGAAGTGAAAGCTATCCATGTGAATGTTACGGTTAGGGAGTTCAGTTCGTAATCTTTATTTTGTTAGTAATGGTTCTGATGATTTTTACTTATTGTTAGGTTTTAGGCTCATTCATTTGATTTTAGAGTTATTTTTTGTTTGGTAACTCTATTGATTTATGATATTGTTGGCTGAAAGTAATGAAATATTGTTCATATTGTTTGCTGTAAATTGAAATGTTAAGGAAATGTCTTAAGCAGCTCTCTTGTTAGTATTTAAGTTGATTAAAAATTAAATGTAATGTTTTCTTTTCCTTTTCATTATTTTTAAGACGATTGTCTAATGTCTTTGCTTGGAATATCAAATAAGGAGCTTGCTAGAAACTTTTTTCTGAAATACTTGGGGTAGAAAAGTATCTATAATGTAAATGAGACACTATTCCTTTTCAAGTTGGGCTAAAGAAGGTTGCGCCACTCATCTGCAAAGCATTGCAGAAATGGTATTTTCTACAAGACATATTTGAATTCACCTCGTTAGTTGTTTGAAGCAATATTTAATTTTTTGCTGTGTAAATATATTCCATACGAACTTGACGACACGTGCAACGCACGTGCCGTAACTAGTATACATAAATAGATCAAACTTGTCTTCTTCAACCTAATAATCTCGTCCGCAATTAATTCAGTGCTTTGCATTGTTTGGAGCTGAAGATGTCAATCTTCCTCCCTTTGGAGCTAAATTACCCATAAAATCATTACTCCTTTTTATCACAGTGTGCAAATCATGGCACTCACTCATTTCCAGTTCCAAATTCATATCATCGCATGCTTCAAACCGTGCAACCAATAAGTCATAATTTTTGTCGCTCTATTCTATCGCTAAACCTCATTACCACGCTAAACCTCACTGCCATATGCTTGAAAATGATGAGGAGAATAGAATATTTGACCTACGCTCTTCGTTATTGCTAGATTTTCCCTTTAATTGCTACCGAGTAGCTGGCACCTCCGATGGATTGGTTTGCCTATATAGTTGTTTCACCCTGCCGATTATTCTGTGGAACCCCTCTATTTGAAAACATACTCTATTACGGACGCCTATCATGGAGCCAAATGGGCGTATTTATTGTGTTCATGGATTTGGTGCTTCCAATGGTGATTACAAGGTTGTGAGGATTATTACTAAGTCTGTTTCTCTGATGCATGTTGATACAGATGTGAAAATTTACTCGCTAAATTCAAACACATGATGAAGACTGCAGTTTAACGATGATTTGTTACATTATTCTATTAACTACTGGTGGTCTATAGATCACTGCGTCACAAGCTCTTGTAAAAAAAGTTGTGCATTGGCTCTCATTTTATTTATCTTTTATAATTTTGGCATTTAACCTGGACCATGAACTATTTGCGCATATAATTAACGTTACCAGATAAGTTAGCAGATGTGGCAAAGGAGTCTAATATTGTATCTTTGTCTATTATACTGTAGTAGGAGAGTCACTTGGTGTGATGGCATACTATAATGAAAATGGATCGTGTTGCATTTGGTCGATGAAAGGGTATGGAGTGGTAGATTCCTGGACTATGTTGTACAACATTAATTCCAGAGCAAGTTTAACAATGATTGGAATAAGGAAGAATGAAGTTCTGGCTTTCTCACGATGGGATGGATTAGGTACCTATATTCCAGAGACTGTGTTAATAAAGAGTACTGGAATGTATTATGGTTCATGGCTATTGTATCTGTACGGTAATAGATTCGAGGAAAGTCTCGCTTTGCTTGGAATTAAGAAACCTAACTTCATTGGTTCCTCCAGGCTATTGGACTTCAGAGAGTCGAAAACGTCAATGGAGGCATTAGGATAGCTAATAAGTGGGCTAGCTTTACAATGTTATCTTGTTCTTGCATCTTTAGCCTCCGTATCTCATTTTGTTTATTAGCATGTATGTCTAACTTGTCTTCACTCTTCTGTTGAATTCTTTTGGATGAAATTCTGCTTTATTCACTGTTTAGGCTCTAGTATCTTCCGCTCGTTCCCCCTTTAGATTATGCTCTTCATAATTTGCTACCTATATGCTTGATAATTTTTTTAAATATGGGAATCTTAAGAGTGAGGATGTGAATCTTTGTGCTGACAATTTCTTAGGAAATGCAGTTTATCCATGTAAATTTCTTTGAACTACAACGGGAAGACTTGACCTAGCCCTTGTTTGAAGGGTCCTGTTTCTACTTTATCCAGACTAAAGTGGATTATCGTTTCTGAGAATAGCCATTTTGTTGTGTTTGAGTTCCAGGATTGAGGCTACTGAAAAACGCAATACTTAACAGATCGTAAGTTCAATTTTTGTCAAGTCAAATGCCCCAGAAACATCAGAAGATATTCGTGTAATTTAGAACTGCAAAGTGCCTATATTAACCTGATAGCTATTACATCAAATGAAACAAAGAAAAGCTCTTTTTGTCATTGAGATACTGTATCATTCAATTACATATATAGTTCAACTGCTGAAAGGGGGGATACAGGGGCATTAATGCATTTCTTCAGGGCACCAGGAAGCAATGAAGAAAACAATTTTGGTAAGCAATTTTTAGCAGTCTCATTGATGAATTCGCAGCATTTAGCATCAAGCTCATGCCCAAACACTGCTTTCCAAATCTCAGTTACACAAGTTTTGTCTCCCTTTAGAGCCTTCCTGCACGGATTGGGAGGCGCTGCTGTGGATGCTGCCTCGTCTGAAAACAGTTGTGGCTGCAACTCAGCGTCAACAAGCAACGATCTTGGCTTGGCGGCCCCGACAGTGGTTGCGATGCATACCAGCATCATTACCAGTGCCAAAGCTCCCTTTTTGGGTGCCATAATTTGTGTAGTTTGAAGAATATGGTCTTCTGAAAGAAGATATAAAATTGATAAAGTAATTGTGGGGAGATGCTTCTAATGTTAACTAATTTATAGAGCATTTTTGCTGTTCTATTTTAATTATCTAGCTAGCGTTATTTTGTATGTTCAGTTTTAAAAACCAAAAGATATTAATGGCCATTAATTAATTAATAACTTAAAAGTACTGAGCTACATCTATGCCTTTTAAGTGTAACAAAATAAACATTTGTAATTTGAAGAAAAGAGTGACACAATATGGAATGTTAACCAAATTTATAATAATTAGAGAGAGAGAGAGAGAGAGAGAAGGATCAAAATCTGCACACTCTAAGCAGTTTTTTAACCCTTAGTAGAAATCAAATTTCTAATAATGTTGGATGTCTAATGTTTTGGTCAGTGTTCTTTCCTTCTCAATCTAATCATGATGACTACTCTATAATGACCTGATCTTCACTGGAAATAATCCAAGAATGTTTGAAGAACTCAAGAGCAGCATGATCAAAGAAACTGAAATTTCCGATCTTGGCTTGATGTAATAGTACTATATTGGTGTACAAGTACTTGAGAAGTTCAACAGGGGAGTGTAACCCTGTAAGAACATTGGCTGATTCTGGTCTCATCTTGTCAAGAAATGAAGATTAAGAAATATTGAACCCAACCAATTTCAAGTCTAATTGGAAGCTTGGGATATTTAACGTGCACGAGGCCTAATATCCTCTATGGAGTTGGCCTTGTTAGTCGATACATGGAGTTGCCAAGGGGTGATCCACGTGAAGGATTCTCTGCTACATTCAATGTCTAATAATCTCAAACTTAATTGGATATATGTAGTGATAGAGATTCTACCGGTCAACTTGGATGAAAGAAAAAGTAAAACAAGGTTTACATTTTTCATGAGACAGAGACTTGTGGATAACAAGTTGGCAATTGCACTATCGTTTATCGTTATCGTTGTTCATTGGCTCTCATTTCATTTATCATTTATAATTTTGGCATTTAACTTGGAAAATGAAGTATTTGAGCATATAACATTTCCAGATAAGTTAGCAGATGTGGCAAACGAGTCTAATACCACATCTTTATCTATTACTGTAGTAGGAGAGTCATTTGGTGTGGTGACATACTACAATGAAAATGGATCGTGTTACA
Organism: Nyctanthes arbor-tristis; assembly: GCA_963692815.1. Taxonomy (NCBI): domain Eukaryota; kingdom Viridiplantae; phylum Streptophyta; class Magnoliopsida; order Lamiales; family Oleaceae; genus Nyctanthes; species Nyctanthes arbor-tristis. The sequence goes on along the minus strand of CAVNYN010225958.1, from coordinate 16,870 downwards.
TTTGGTCGAAGAAAGAGTATGGAGTGGTAGATTCCTGGACTATGTTGCACAACATTAATTCTAGAGCAAGTTTAACAATGATTGGAAGAATGGTGAAGTTCTGGCTTTCTCACGATGGGATGGATTAGGTACCTATATTCCAGAGACTGTGTTAATAAAGAGTACTGGAATGTATTATGGTTCATGGCTATTGTATCTGTACGGTAATAGATTCGAGGAAAGTCTCGCTTTGCTTGGAATTAAGAAACCTAACTTCATTGGTTCCTCCAGGCTATTGGACTTCAGAGAGTCGAAAACGTCAATGGAGGCATTAGGATAGCTAATAAGTGGGCAAACTTTACAATGTTATCTTGTTCTTGCATCTTTAGCCTTGTATTTTTTTATTATTCATCCGTATCTCGTCTTGTTTATTAGCATGTATCTGTATTAGCATGTATCTGTCTAACTTGTCTTCACTCTTCTGTTGAATTCTTTTGGATGAAATTCTGCTTTATTCACTGTTTAGGCTCTAGTATCTTCTGCTTGTTCCTCCTTTAGATTCATTTGCTACCCATATGCTTGATAAATTTTTTAAATATGGGAATCTTAAGAGTCAGGATGTGAATCTTTGTGCTGACAATTTCTAAGGAAAAGCAGTTTATCCATGTAAATTTCTTTGAACTACAACGGGAAGACTTGACCTAGCTGTTGTTTGAAGGGTCCTGTTTCTACTTTATCCGGACTAAAGTGGATTATCGTTTCTGAGAATAGCCATTTTGTTGTGTTTGAGTTCCAAGATTGAGGCTACTGAAAAACGCAATATTTAACAGATAATAAGTTCATTTTTTGTCAAGTTAGATGCCCCAGAAACATTATAAGATATTCATGTAATTTAGAACTGCAAAGTGCCTGTATTAACCTGATAGCTATTACATCAAATGAAACAAAGAAAAGCTCTTTTAGTCATTGAGATACTTTATCATTCAATTACATATATAGTTCAACTGCGGAAAGGGGGGGATGCAGGGGCATTAATGCACTTCTTCAGGGCACCAGGAAGCAATGAAGAAAACAATTTTGGTAAGCAATTTTTAGCGGTCTCGTTGACAAATTCGCAGCATTTAGCATCAAGCTCTTGCCCAAAGACTGCTTTCCAAATCTCAGATAGACAAGTTTCGTCTCCCTTTAGAGCCTCTCTGCACGGATTGGGAGGCGCTGCTGTGGATGCTGCCTTGTCTGAAAACAGTTGTCGCTTCGACTCAGCGTCAACAAGCAACGATCTTGGCTTCGCGGCCCCGACGGTGGTTGCGATGCATACCAGCACCATTACCAGTGCCAAATCTGCTTTTTTGGATGCCATAATTTCTGTATAGTTTGAAAAATATGGTTTTCTGATGGAAGATATAAAATTAATAAAGTAATTGTGGGGAGATGCTTCTAATGTTAACTTATTTATAGAGCATTCATGCTGTTCTATTTTAATTATCTAGCTAGCGTTATTTTGTATGTTCAGTTTTAAAAACCAAAAGATATTAATGGTCATTAATTAATAACTTAAAAGTACTGAGTTACATCTCTGCCTTTAAGTGTAACAAAATCAAAATTTGTAATTTAAAGAAAAGAGTGACACAATATGGAATGTTAACCAAATTTATTTTATAATAATTTAATTTAAAAAAAAAAAAAAGAACAAGAAAAGAAGGTCAAAATCTGCACTCTCTAAGCAGCTTTTTAACACCTAGTAGAAATCAAATTTATAATAATGTTAGATGTCTAATCTTTTGGTCAGTGTTCTTTCCTTCTCAATCTCATCTTGATGACTACTCTAAAATGACCTGATCTTCACCGGAAATAATCCAAGAATGTTTGAGAACTCGAGCAGCATGACCAAAGAATCTGAAATTACTGATCTTAAGAAGTTCAACACGGGTGAGTGGAACTCTCTAAGCACATTGGTTGATTCTGGTCTCATCTTGTCGAGAAATGAAGATCAAGAAATACAGAACCCAATAAATTTCAGAAGTCTAATTGGAAGCTTGGGATATTTAACATGCACAAGCCCTAATATTCTCTATGGAGTTGGCCTTTGTTAGTCGATACATGGAGTTGCCAACAGGTGATCCACATGAAGGATTCTCTGCTACGTTAAAGGTATCATTGATTATGGATTATCTTATTCAATGTCTAATAATCTCAAACTTCATTGGATATATATAGTGATAGTGATTCTACCGGTCAACTTGGTTGAAAGAAAAACAAGGTTAACATTCTTCATGAGACAGAGACTTGTGGATAACAAGTTGGCAATTGCATTATCAAATAATCTGTTGTTCTGAGATCGAAGAAAGAACATCAACAAGGTATCACTTCGTGAGGGAGATTGAAGTCCATAGCAAGAAAGGAAGTAAAATTGAAGCATGTGAAGACCAAAACCTCAAGACCAATTGGAGGACATTTCACTGAACTGCTGAAAGTCTATTTGGAATGGCTAAATCAAGTTTAGAGGGGGTGTTGAAAATTAAACTTGATTAGGCTGAATAAATTCTCAAGTCTTTCGGTCTGTGAGTTGTAATGTAATGTGTTAGCCGGTCCACGAAACTCCATGTTGTAGAATAAGTCTATGGTCTGGAACAATCCAAGCTTCTGGAGTTATCTAAGATTGTCAAGTATGTATTAGTTGGTCGGAATTAAATTATGAAAGTAGACAGGAGTCAATTTAGTTATGAAATAAAATACGTGTTCTCCGTAACAGCTTTTCCCCATATTTTGTCAACTGTTTTTCTATCTTTTTTTCTTTTTATAGGCGCATAGGCACGCCACGAGATTTTGAGGACTAAACTTTAGATCATTTTTTGTACAATGTTGGGTTTCTGTGTAGGTTAATGTTGTTTGTAATAGTAAATGGTGAGGTTGTGGGATAAATTTAGGCTTTGCATAGTATTCAAAAATCAAAATGGCTGCAGAAATTTTGAATTTGTTTTTGGGCTGCAACTCTGTTTTCAGAATGCATCTGATACTTTGGGTTTGGATTGACAGCTATAGTCTGAGAATTGATTTTGGAACTCAAATAAGATTGTTCAGTGGGATTGAACCTTCTTAAAGGGTAGCAAATTTTGAAATAGATTGTAGAAAGAAATCTGAAGTTTTTGTCCTGCTGGAACAATCAGACCTGGGGTGTCATTTTTTCCTGCTGCAGTTTTATTTTTTTGCCCTTTTTTTCTCTGGAATCCAACAATGACTTCTGGAGAGAAGCCTGTAAATTCTTTAAGCCTGATGAATTTTTGCATTTTGGTGAAAATTTTTAATTTATAAATACCCCAAAAAGACCAAAAAGATATATTCATATAAATATGTCAAAACTCAAGATTCTTCATTAGAGTGCCCTTATTAACTTGATCTATGCATAACAAAATAAAACTCACTACTGAAAAGAAAAGCTCTTGTAGTCATTCAGATTTTGTATCATTCAACAAATAACACAGAAATCAACCACTCAATTCAACTGCTGACAGGTGGGAATGCAGGGACATTAATGCACTTCTTCAGGGCACCAGGAAGCAATGACGAAAACAGTTTTGGTAAGCAGTTCTTAGCGGTCTCATTGACGAATTCGCAGCATTTAGCATCAAGCTCGTGCCCTAACACTGCTTTCCAAATCTCAGATAGACAAGTCTCGTCTCCCTTTAGAGCCTTCTGGCACGGATGTGGAGGCGCAGCTGCGGATGCTGCCCCATCTGAGAATAGCTGTGGCAGCCACTTAGCGTCAACAAGCAACGATCTTGGCTTCCCGGCCCTGACGGTGGTTGCGATGCATACAAGCATCATTACCAGTGCCAAAGCTCCCTTTTTGGATGCCATAATACTTTGGGTTGTTTGAAGATTATTATGGTATTCTGAGGAAGATTATAAAATTGATAAAGTAATTGTGGGGAGATGCTTCTGAACTTTAACTTATTTATAGAGCAGTTATGTTGTTCCCTTCTAATTTTCTAGCTAGCGTTATTTTGTATGTTCAGTTTTAAAGACCAAAAGATTTTAATGGCCATTAATTAATAATAATACCAAGTGTAATGTAATAAAATCAAAAAATTTACCCAGAGAGTAGAAACAATGACATGTAACAAGGAAGGTGAAGAAATTTGTAACAGGAAGTGTAAATTTAGTAAGGTAAAAATTTTCTAGCACTAACGGCAACTACCTTGTGAGGCCAGAAATTTTGCTACCATACATTTCGCAATCCAAAGACATCGTCTGAAACTATTCCATGCAAACTTACGGTAACAACAACTTGAGATTTTGAAACATTGTATGGCAAGATTTCATTATTCGTGAAATCTTAATAATAAACAATTGATGTTAATTGAACTATACAGTTCGTTATGCTTCTCTTTGAGCACTCAGTGTAGGAATTGAAGGTAATAATGCCCCACTATACAGTCCTACTATAGCGATCACGTGGTCTCAGAAATAATAACTCACATGTGAATTCACGAATCTACGTTGTACATGCAAATGGTCTCCATAACAGCCTTCATATGCTGATCTCTATAGCGAATTCACCCTTTTATATGCTGATGTCAATCACAAATTCACCCTAATGTAGCCGTCCAATTCCACAGATACCAGCATTTTAGGGGAAAAAATCCTTTGGATAACCCTTTGGCCAACAAAAAAAAAAAATTGTATGTCTACTAAGGTATATCAAGTTTCGGCTACCCCTTCTGTCACCTTCTTGTTACACCCGTCCTACACAAAAATCTCACTTTTGACATGATAAAACTAATAGTAATAAAATCCAGAATTACCATTCATTCAACAAAAGGGAACATACAACATCCTGTCAAAATGATAAAAGAAGCAGTTTCAGTCTGTGAAGGGTAACAGTTTTCCTACTCTAACACAAGCAAGCTAAACCTCGTTCTTGCCATTACATAACCCAAACCAAGATAGAATAAACACCTACTGGCTACCACTACTTCACTTCCTCTTTTTAGCGGGTGGTTGATCCTCCTCTTCCTCTTCATCCTCCTCTTCTTCTTCCTCATCTTCCCCATCATCGTCCTCGTCCCCATCATCATCATCTTCATCGTCATCGTCACTACCTTCATTTCCGTTAGCCTCAGGATTCTCCTCGGGGTCCCCTTCATCATCATCCTCTCCCCCTTCTTCACCACCTGAGAAGTCTTCATCACCATCATCGTCTTCTGGCTCATCAGCATCCTCAGCATCATCTTCATCATCATCCTCTGTATCACTTCCATCTTTATTTTCAGGTCCAGGCTTTTCCCGTCTATTAAGTTCGTTCATTGGAAACCTGCAGACATTTGTCAGCCTTACTATGTGTATATTTCACACTGTTATTGTATTATAAAATTAAATAACAATTACCTTTTCTCCACGAAGTCTGGTGCTCCATGAACTTCACTCAACAGAGTTTCAGACTGTTAGCATAATTTCTAGCATTAGAAGGCAGTAAACAATAATCTTCATCCAGGAAAGAAGCATTCACCAATAAAATTTCCTTATGCACAACGTTTTCACTGATTCTATGTAAACATTTTGGCCCAAACAAAAATTTATCCATGACACAATTTGACCAATAAATAACAATACAGGAACTAAGAATATCCTTGGTATTATAACATATTCAGAATTCTGAATAGAAATAGAAATGTAGGGTTTCAATATTTTTGAGATGGACAAACAGTCGGGCGAGTCATAGGCTAGCACTAGCGCCATCAGTAGCTTAAAATTAAGGACAGAGAACAGATGCAAAATCTTAATATCAGGAATAGCAACTGCAGGGCGACAACTAGGGGCTGAGAAAGTAATTCCTTTAGGGGATCGAGATGAAACATTGATTAGCAATATAAGGGAATACATTCTTCGTTATGTAGTAAGATTTCAATTAATCAAAAACCACCTAGATTTCTCCACCTCAGCACCAAAAAAACAATTCACCAAGAACGGGGTTATAATCTTTACCCAAAGCAAAACCAAAATTCTAAAAAATTTGTTACTTCATTCACCAATTCCCAGCATCTACTTTCAAAAACCAAGCTTCCATCTACACATTTGAGACAGTAGGAATTAAGGTTTGTCCTTTATAATAACTGCCATCTCATTATTAATCTTTTTCTCTTAACTTTCAAAATGAAATAAGTTCCCAGAAAAAGGCCACTTTAAATTGAGACAAGGAATAGTAGCTTGAAAAGTTTTCATACAAATCACAATCACTGGGAAGTGAAATAGAACATGAAACTGTAAGCTCCCAAGCAGTGAGAGGTTATAGATTTACTGTTAACACAAAGAAAGATAACTACTATGCACCAACAAAAATCATCAGCACTCACAGTATCTTGGCTCCGCTAATACCATCTAATCATCCCAAATCCAAAAATACTTACATTACTAAGTAACAATTTAATCACCCATCTACTACCCGGTAAATGAAAAAGTGAAACAGTAAAATAAAATATTTAATCTCGTTATTTCGTTCCCATTTTCCTTTTGTTTCTTTAACACAACAAACCCACAAATTTTCATTTACATAAAGGGTATAAAGAGCTAATAAGGGGAAAAAGAAAAGTATTTTCAAGTTATATAAAGCAAGGCAGTGAAGTTCCAGAGTCACAAACAATAAACCAAACAACAGAAATTGCAAGACTCAAGTGCCCTTACAATGAATTTCACATTTTCCTGTGGAAAACATAAAAGTGCGATAATAGGCTTCTAAAGCTATCCGAAAGCAACAACATGAACAAGTAGCTCAAAAGTCAATACTGGGAAATAAAAACCAACATTATAATATCAAAAAATTTCTAAACATCTCCTAAAAAGGTAAAAGTTTCTGTTAAAAAGAGGTTTTATACCAGCATGAGAAGGCAAGCAAGAGATTTTTCAGCAGCCAAAAGGGTCTGAACCGCTATTGCTCCCACAAATAAGCAGGCCGTTAGCTCCTCCCTGACAGCACTAAAATTAAAGCTCAATTTACTCACCTCCATTTTTCCCAAAAAAATGAAATTGCCAAAAATCAGTGAAACAAGTTACTGGGGGTTTAAGAGAGAGAAACTGGAATGGCTTTTAGAGAGAGAGTGGATTCTAGGGTAGGGTTGATTTTCGAGGCCCGTCCAAAGGAGGATTTGGGGGAAATGGGCAAAATCGAAAAATGTCAATTAGGACTTATTTGGAATGATTCTAGGACTTTGGGGGTCTAAATTACATTATGTAATTGTGAAGGGATAGAATCGAATTAGTGTAAAGTTTTTTGAAATTGTGTTTAGCATCTAGAGACACGCGTGTCATTTGACTGTTAAGGATAGAGATAAGTTCACGCGCCTCGGTAGCCTTGAAACACACGCAAAATTCATCCGTCAAGATCTGCTCAGTGATTGGCTGGATAAGCTTTTAATGTTTTTTTTTTTTTTAATGAGAATAATGCATCCCTTGATTTCAAATAATAATAATAATAATGTATCAAAATAATAATAATGATAATCCTATCCATGGCCGTCTCACGCCTATCTCCTATTCATCCTCATTAAACTATTTATTACATTTTGCGATAATTTAACCCCCATTGAAATTTCGCAAAAAATATAAATAATTCAATTGAGGGATTTATGAATAACAATGAAATAGATACTTAGTATTTTTTTAAATGCTTGATTTGTTTTATTAATAAAAACTTTTCCGGCATTTCTTCTTTTCTTCATGTTTCCTCTTCTACTTTCATTATTTGGGTTATGTACTTCTAGTGATTAAGATAAAAACTTGGAAGAAAACAATCCCTACATTGATTTGTCACAGGGATTTTTCCTATTTTTCTATATATTTCAAGATTGTTTGGCTTTCCTAAACAAATCATGTTTGCTATGCAATGTTGCGTTTCTTGGAAAAACCATCTTAATGCCATTAAGATTCCACTAACTAGCCACTACACGATTTCTCACAGGATTTATTTGATATTGAAGTGTCTGTGTATTTAACAAAGTTTTTTTTTTTTTTTTTAAGAAATCTGAAAGGACAATTTGTTTTAAGATTCGATTACAGTAAAATTTGCCTTATGTTTAAAGCATTGTATACCTCTTAGGAAGGTTCTTTATTTCAAATGCTCTCCTTGAACAATCTATTTAATAGACATTTTTTTGATACAATGTCCATTGAATAATAATATTCTTTGTTTTTATACATTTAAAATGTGATAATAAAATGTGAAATGATACTATTTAAAGTATAAATTGTTCATCTAACAATGTATATTATTGAACTTCATATGTGGATTCCACGCTATGGATTGGGGTTGCTTGTTTCGGGGAGTTCGTAAGTGATGATCAAGGACGATGGACATGGAAATGGATAGGAAGACAAGGACAAGTTATCAAAGGACTTACGATATTTGTAAATAATTCATTTACAAAAATACCGAGTAAAGTTTTCAATATTGATTCCTTTTTACATGAAATTGAGTAATGCTCTCTTCTCCTTGGAGATGTCCCATTCTGTAGTCCAATTGAAATAATTTCAGACAATGAAGTGCAGTAGTTTATATCTATTATAATTAGATGTTGGTACAACGTTCCTATATGTTTGACACTCATTCCTAAAGTTTCAATTGAGCCCCAGGCCAAAGTAGTTTAGAATCCGATAGATCATCAATCCGCACTAGTTAATTATTCAATTGAAACCACAATTGATGACGTAAGCAACATAACCATGACTTTCACTATTTGGATGAAAACTCTTGTACTTGCAGGCAGTTTCAATTGGACTATGTCGTGGTCGTCAATCATCAATGCTACAAATATTTGCATTTCTTGTAAAAAAAAAAAAAAAAACGTTTACCCCTTTGTTTTTCTCACTTTTCTTGTTTTAAAAATAGATATACGTAAAGACCAAAAAAAAAAAAAGGAAATAAGAAAACTAAGTTGCAAAATAGTATCAAATAGCGTGTATTATTTATCTTATTCATTGAATAAAACTTATTTATTGAAGGTTAAAGGAAATTAAAAGAAAATAAATTTATCTATATTTTATAATATGTTATTGATTTACTTAAATTGAACAATAACGATTTTTTTTTTCAATTTTTCTGCAATAAAATGATGTATTTTATTAATACTAAATGAAATGTAAATTGTAAATTCTTAAAATACGGTATGCAAATTGTATGTATAGATACACTATAAACACATTGTATTTTGTAAATTTCCCTTTGTGTAAAACATAACATCCCGTAATTTACTATTCTAATAAGTTTACCCAGACATCACCTAAACTTGAAACTTGACTTTGCAGTTATGCACAATTGTTACAATTTTATTTTTAAACTTGAAAGGGTTTAAAGATTCACCTCAATACTTGTTCCCGTTTTGCTTTTTTTAGAACATTAGTATGCATTTTGAATCTCTTAGAAGGTGAAGAATGTGATCTAGTAACGGACCATGGTATAAATATAAGTTCGAAGAAACCATTAGAACATCGTCTACGATACCTTGACTCGAACAAGAGAAACTATAGCAACCCAAAAACTGGGTTCTATGCCTCTGTAGACGGTCTCTCAAAAACAACCCCTGATTAAGGAGCTTGTCTTAGTGGTAAAGTCACCTTTTTTACTTGATTATTTGACCCAGTTCTAGTCACCATCTCCAATTTTGTGATGCCCAAATTGTACTTTAAAAAAAAAAATAAAAATAACAACCCCTGCATAAGAAATCTGCACAAAAATCCCGTTCACATGAATGGGATTGCATCAAATTTTAACTAAGTCTCCATTTCAAACCTTGGCCACTTCACAAATACATGAGCATTCTACAAAGATTGCATTGAAACCTCTAGCTCAGTTCTGCGACAGTAATAAGATTCATCAGCTGCGCTTGCACCCTCGAAAACTATCTACAACCCACTTCGAGATCCAGCACCTGCCAATGCGATTATGAAAAAACAGCAACCTAACAAGTTCAAGATGAGGAATCTAACGGAGGATTCGAATAACAGGATAAAGGGCTGCCGATATCTGAGACCATGATAGTGGTGATGTTGGATAGCGAGGACAAAAATATCACGGTGAACTCCAAACTGTCACTAGTCTGGAAATGCATTTCAAGGGAGAAATAGAAAAGATTTTGCCAAAATGTATTTTAGTGATAAGTTATAACAGACATGATTTTGCCTTAAATGTATGTATTTTGGCTTAAAACCCCACAAACAATCAAACTCACAAGCTCTGTTCTAAACAGTACTATCAGCAAAGCTTCATATAACAGTCTTATCAATGTCAAGGAAAGAAAAGTAACATACTATAAACAACAAAACAATGGACCTCCATATCAAAATATAAAATTTATTTGACTTGATTGTAAAACTCGATCCACTCATTCCGCACCTCGTCAAGTAAATCCTGAGAAAATGGCCTCTTATTTTTGTACTGTGTAAATGCAGAAACAAAATCTCAGTAAGAAGATAATATTTTCACTGGACTAGGTACCAAAAATTGGATTAATTAAAAAATAATAATAAAAAAAGAGAAAAGGAAACACACACCAATGATTTTATTGGAGTTCCATGGTTGAAGATGATATCTCTCATGAATCGTAACACAAAATACCCGCATTCTGTATTACCGGCTTGAAGGGGGCACTACAAGCACGTATGGCTGATTAAGTTAGCTTATAACAGACCATATAAGAACGTATATTTGGACATGAGATCGACAGACTTACCTGTACAACATCATATGAAACTGAGTTGCACAAAGTCAATTGTTTAGAAGAGTTGAAAAATTCGAATGCCCTGTAGACATCTACACTAGGTTAGTAAGAAAAATTATCAGCACCGGATAACACTTCAAACTGTTTGAAGAGTTATATTACAGGTAATTAAAGAACTTACGGGTCGAGGACATCCTTTATCTCTTGGTACACACCCGTGTTTAGTGAATTGAGTATGTACACTATGTTGGCATATGGGTCTATGACAAGTAGTAACCAGTGATTTCTATTCAAGGGATTGGCGTCAGCAAGTTTCTATTTACAGTATGTATAACTGTAAATAAACCAAATCATTTATAACTTTGAAATACTTACCCAACATTAAAGGGCGTAAGTGCCAACTGACCAGGCACGACAACTAGTTCGGAGTAGAGGTCACCGGCTCTAATCTCTCTAGTGCCGGGGCCCACTGATGCAAATGTTGGGACGATGAAAGAGTACTTGTTGTTTAAACTTAATTCCTTGAGTTTTTGAAACAAGTACCTAGATGAAAATGTAATGTAAATAGATAAATGAGAATAACTTCATAAGCACAACTTCTATATAACCATGTTTCTAGTTGCAAGTCCTCTGCCTCTATATGAATTATTTCTATAGGTAGATGGGGTAAGCAAATTAAAACATTGGCATAATCATCTACTTAAAGGTAGATGGTGTTGTAGGGAGCGGGAAGAAGAAGTCATTCAAATTAAAATAGAGTTCCAAGTACTCCGACCAAATAACTAATGAAATTTTAAAATGACTTACGTCTGATATAACACGATGCAGTTTGATGAAATCTCTTCCATCAAACAGAAACTGAAATCTTCTCTTTCGAAGAAAAGTTTCATCTCTCTCCCGTAAATGTCAGGATTCAGTACAATATTATGGACAGCGTCGGGAGTGAGCAAGGTGGAGGTCACTTCATTGTAGAAGGCCATGACTGGGGGTATTCCACCTAAAAATACAGTGTCTTCTGAAATCTCATCATTAGCTTTTACAATTTCCTGTGGCAATTATAAACGTAAATGACTTCATTAATTAAAATAACGAATTTCTAAAGAAACAGTGTTTACTTTCTTTGAAGGTGCAATGAGACTGCGTCCAGGCCTTGCTTCCTCGGATCCAAGTGTTTGTCCCATTGTAGGGCTTTCATCCTGATCCTGTGTATAAAGAGGAAAATCAGGTTGCATAATGCCATTGAGTCAACTACCTTCATATCCCCTTCAAACTGTACTCCCTCTACGATTGTTTGGGGTACATAGTTTTTAAAAATTGTGTAACGAGTAACCAAATTTTCTAATATCCAAAAATAAAAAATAAAAAAAAAAGAAAAGCAACCAACTTTCATTCAGAGTTCAGACCATGTTAAAAACCTTTTCTTCAGACCCAATGCTAGATTACAAGCTTTGCCCGGTAAAATATGCCAATCAATAACGCCGGAACTGAGAATCGTATTAAGCATATGAAGAAAATATCAAAATAGAAAAAAGAATACCTCAAGCGCTACATCTTCAGTCTCAAACCCAAAGGTCTGCAGTTCCACAACATCAGAACACATGGCATAGTTGGCACGCTGATGGGTTGGTGTATTTCGTATCAAATATAGCTTCTCCAACTCTTTGATGTGGGACTTCTGCCAAGGCTGCACCACAGGAAAATGCATTCTTTGTTCTTCCGGCTCATGATTCTTTGTATTGCATGGTTCCTTTACATGAAAACTACATTGTGCGGTCCTCAAGTAGGCAGTTAGAAGTTCAACAAGTTTCTCCAAATCATCTTCAGGTAACAATCCCATAGTCTTGATGAGCTTCTTCACATGAGATTTTATTTGTTCTCCAAACTCTACGCAGTCCTGCTCTGATCTGTGGACGACCAGTGTTATCTTTCTTACAGTAATTGGCAATGCAGGTAGCATCCCAATTGAACAATTCACATTAAGTTCCATAAGATTGCCATAGACCGAAATATTTAACCTCCGAAAATCAGAATCAAGATTCTGACCGCCAGAAAGTTGAACTTCAGGACTTGCTACATTTTCATTGTCTTCCATTATTTGAAGATTTAATGTGCCTTTCTTGTTCCATATTGGCATCGAGCGTGCTAGCAGTCCAATCTTCTCCATATCACTAAACAGGTGCTCAAGATTTGGATGATTAACTTCTTCGCTCTCTGGGTTGCTACTGCCTGTCATATGTCGAAACTTGGTGAAGCGAGGTAGACAAAGTTTCCGTAGCCTTGGCATCTTCCAAATAACAGTAGGTAAAGTTACGCTCTTACATGCCTTAGCATCCAAGGTCTCTAAATTTTTTGAATTGATTATAATCGCAGGTACGTCTAGGTGACCATCTACTAGGAAAGTCAGGTGGACCAAATTACTCAATTCATCCAGATGAACAAAAGGCCAGTCTGTTTTATGCACATGCTGCACTTCAAGAAATCTCAGATTCGGAAATGTAATCTTAAAGATTCTCTGTTGCTGCCTCCTGTCTCCCTGAAAGAAAATGGATCCCTCTGTTGCTGTATGACCTTCTATTGCTGGATTAACACATGTAAGACCTTCTGTTACAGAATTTGAAGAACTGTAATCCATTTCAAATATATTGTTTTCCCTAGCTTCATAAATGCAAAAATTACACAGAAGCACATTTACATGGCAGCTTTTAACCCTTCCATCAACTTCTCTCTGAGCTACAATAATCAGATTCCTCTCTATCAACTCTTCCAAGTAATCTTCTGCTGTATCTTCAACTGTTCGTGTGCTATTAGAATTAGAATGTATGAATCCTTTAGCAACCCATTGCCTTATTATATGACCTGCAGGAATTTCACGGCACTTGGAGGAAATTCCAAAGTCGAGAAAGCAGAGTTTCAGAGGAGACCGCAAATCTTTGTAACTTAAGTTTAAGCTATTCGATATCTCCTCATCACGATGCACATTTTTTAGAACCTTGCTCCAGAGATCACGTCTTCTCTCTCTTCGCCTCAAGTTGTGTGCTGTGGCCACAATTGCCAGTGGCACGCCACCACATTCATCAACTATTTGTCTACCAATATCTTCTAATTCGGAAGGAATAGATCGGAAGAGCACACGTTCCTCATGAGCCATGATCAATTTGGAAAGAAGTTCCCAGCTATCCTTTTGATCCAGAGGCTTTAACTCATATAAAGATCTTTCCCCGCCTATGCCTCTACCTACACTTGTGTTTCTTGAAGTGACAACAATACTTCTTGAACTTGATTCTGGGATGCAAACTTCTGTTTGTCCCATGTTTTAGTACACCAGATGTCATCTAAAAATATCACATACCTTTCCCTTTCAAAAAATGTATAGAGATTTTGGACCAAGTTCTCTTCTCGTTTCTCCTTCCCCAGGCCAACTTGTTTAGCAATATCTTCCATAAGCTCTTCCACGGATAGATTCCGAGATACATGTACCCAAGCCAAGCACCTAAAATGGTTCCAGGCTAAATTATAGACTTGCTGAGCTAGAGTAGTTTTCCCCACTCCTGGCATTCCAACAATGGAAATGATACAGCCTCGTGCGCCTGAAATTAGCAGTCTGCTAATCATTGTATTCACATGCTCCTCCATCCCCACAACATTAGATTTGTCAAAACGAAAATTAAATGTTCTCCTGTCCACAAGGTCTGGAATCCCATATAATGATTTGGCATCATTGATTTCATTTACTCTTCTTTTAATCTTTTTAATTTTCATCATTAAGCAGAGTCGTCTCCATCTAAAGTACCCACAGCATCTCTTCTTGCCAAAAAAATTATCATATCCCTCAATAGTTTTTCCAACATAATCAGCAAGCTCTGAAATGTCTTTGATAAAATTAAGAAATCTTTTGCTTTCACCTTGCCAGGAAACTCTGGCATCAAGATCTGATAAGTAGGTCTCCAGTCTTCTCATTTCTCTTTCAAGCCACCTCAGATCTTCTTTCCACCGACACTGACCGGCAATTTCACCAACGATCAGATTTCCCGTTACGTCAGTGATTTTATTGACAACACCAGCAACAGCTGCACTGACAAGTATGCTTTCCATCTTTGTTAGACTCAATCAGTTTCTCATAGCTTGAACACGGGTAGAGGTAAAAGGAGCTTTCATCTAAAAAGTCGAACTTGGAGAAATGCATATGCTGAGCATTTGTGCTAGGAACGAAAGAGATAGGAAATAGGGTAAAGAAGGTTATCATGTATGCGACTTTATTCCTTTCTTCTATAACAACTAGTTACCGCACGTGCATTGCACATGTCGTCAACTTCGCATGAAATATATTTATACAAAAAAAATTAAATATTACTTCAAATAACTAACGAAGTGAATTCAAATGTGACATGCAGAAAATACCGTTTCTGCAATGCTTTGCGGATAAGTGGCGCAACCTTGTTTAGCCCAAACTTGAAGAGGAACAATATCTCATTGACATTATAGATACTTTTCTGCCGCAACCATTTCAGAAGAAGTTTCTAGCAAGCTCCTTATTTGATATTCCAAGCAAGGACATTAGACAATCGTTTTAAAAATAATAAAAAGGAAAAGAAAATGTTACATTTAACTTTTAATCAGCTTAAATACTAACAAGCGAGCTGTTTAAGAAATTTCCTTAACATTCTAATTTACAGCAAAATATGCAAAACCTTACTTAAACCTACTGACATGAAACTTTAGTAAATAAGGAGTGCTTCTTTCTGGAAGCAACAAAGAAGGTGCTTCAAGAATCTGGAAGATAGATAGATCAATATGCCATGCTCTTATATATTGAGCAAAATCAGCTTATGGGAACTTGCTAACTTTTATTTCATCACTTTCAGCCAACAATATCATAAATCAATGGAGTTATGCACATTTTCTTAATCTTTTTCCGTATCTATCCTATCCATGTAATATGAATATCATCATCATAGTTAACAAACAGCTCATGTCCTCCAATCTATCATTATCATCCTAGCCACTTAGCAAACAAAAAATAACTCTAAAATCAAATGAATGATCTAAAACCCAACAATAAGTAAAAATTATCAGATCCATTACTAAAAACAAAATGTTATGAACTGAACCATTACTAAAAATTATCAGAACCATTACTAAGAAAATAAAGATTATGAACTGAACTCCCCAGCCATGACATTGACATGGATAGCTTACACTTCTGATTAAGAATACCACTAAATATTTGTTAATGACACAAAATTAAACTATGTAAAGACCAATTCAAACAGATGACAGTAAATGACCTACCAAAATCCCTAAATTACTTTAATTTAATATGATATAAACAAAATTCATAATCTTAAAACAGAATAATAATAATTAAAAAAACTACTTTAAATGGATTACCTTTTTCAGTTTGATCAAGAGAGCAGAATCCTTTTCTCACAGCAAAATTCAAAGAGACAAAAGTTAGATGTATTATTGAACGTTCCTTTCCTTCTTGATATCAAACACCAAATCCCCCAGAACGGAAAAGGATTATTATCCTCTAATCTTACAAAACTGAACCACACAGTCACCTTTTTCCTGTTGGTCAATCAAAATGACTTGAAATTCTTAACCTTCAATGATAAATTCAAGGCCAAAAAGAAGATAATTCAGAATAATTCTTTTTATAGTTCTTGAAGCCCAACAGACTTCAAAAGCAAGTCTTTTCACAAGAAATTAGAAAAAAAAAAAGATACAAGATACTTACAGACAATGAAGGTAGAAATTTCAAGAACATGTGTGCACATTTTTTTATGAACAAACAAAATTCCAACACCTTCCAAACAAATATGGTGACAATTTACCACAAAAGGCCATATGGATCCTGCCAAATTGAATAAAATGAAAGATTCATACGAAAGCATCAACATATGGATACTCCATAAAATCAGTTAAATTGAACACACTATATGGAGTCACATGAGAGCTACTTACTTTGCATTCCAATTTGAAACTTGATAATTACGTAATATATATAAGCTAAAACCAGCAAGTTCCAACAAAATAAGCTGAAAAACAAAAGTAAATATACATGGAATTAGACATTAGAATGTAAAAAAAATGCTATAATGCAAAAGTGTAAATCTATTATAAAGAACAAACAAATAATCAAAAGCATTTTACTTCTTTCACAGTCTCGTCCTAAATGAAAT
>CAVNYN010225947.1:0-57760 GCA_963692815.1 Nyctanthes arbor-tristis | reverse complement strand
CTTTGCTGCTAGAACGGCAACTGGAAACCGACAGCATTCACGGCCATTTCTGGCAGTAGGGGGGACTCCCCCCCCAAGCAGACAGAAATCTGGAATGGCAGCCATTACCATTCCGACAGCAAAGAAGGGGGGAGTGGGGGGGGGAGTGAGTCCCCCTCCCACCATTTTTCTTTCCCCTTTTTTTTTTTTAAATTTTTAATTAAAATATATTAAAATATTTATTTTTTTATTTTACCTAAAATACCCCCGTCATTAACGGTCGAAATTGACGTTTTCCATCTCCAGAAACGAAAAAAGGGATTTTCCTAAAGGTTTAGGACGTAAAAACGCAAAATTAAATGTTATGAACGTAATCAATACAAAACTGAAAGGTTGGAGACGCTAAGTGTAATTAACCCATATTAATATTAGATATATTTAGAAAAAGAAAAAGAATGAAATGCAAAACTTAGGGGAAAGTGAATTTATGGTAAGAAGTGGTAGGACAATGTCCAGAAATAGTATTGCTCTAACTTTCCCAATACTAGGCGAAAACTACGTTCAGTTCTAAAAGAGCTAGATAGTCAAGCTAGATAGAAATAAGTGTTAAAATAGCGTAAAGAACGGTAAGCATTTTTGCTCGCTTAACCAATCTCCCGCACAATCCATCCATCTGGCTCTCTGTTGTTTTCAATGAGGTTTTTCTTCTACACTCTTCTACTAAAATAAAGAAAACCAATTGAATTTAGAGTCTGTCTAATGAATTCCCGTATCTTTAATAGCAGCAGAGATTTCAGTAAAAATAAAGGTTCATCAATTAAGCCAACTCGAGCTGTCTATGAATAGCTCACAAAAAAGTTCAAGCCAAGTTTAGGGCTAATAGAAGGTCAAACCGAATCAGCCTGGAACTTGTTTGACAGAAGCCTATGGACAGGCTGGCCTAAAACTTGTTCAACAGAGTCACCTGAAGTAAAATTTGACAAAAAAGTCTAATTAAACAGAAGCCGAAGATCATGGGTCACCTAGATGCTGAACTTTCTGTGGAAACGTTTTCTAAGATTCTCCATACGCTATTTCATACAATCATCACACAATTAACATTTACGAAATTGAGCACTTACGAGATTCCATACTGTTCCTTTCTAAAGGTAAAGAGTATACGTTAACACGAAACTTTTCAATCTCTAAGCTCGCCAAAATTGGAAACTTGAGTCAGCTGTATAGCTTAGAGTGAGTTTCTTTAGAAACCAAAGAAGCCAAGCTCACTGGCCTTTTCCTTCTCAAAGGTCTCAAAATACTGATATATGATGGTGACAGCTAGCAAAATACCCGTCCCTGAACCAATTGCCCCCATAAGATCAGCCAATACAGTTAGTGCACCAATGCACATGCCACCAAAGGCTGCTGCGGTAGGTATATAGCGGTTCAGCTCCTTTTGTAAATTTGATTCCCGATGTCCGGGCATCACCATTTGTTGCTCCTGAAGGTTTCAAACATATCCATATTAGTTTTGCACAATCAATGACCTCTTCTCACAATTGTCGACTTATTTGTTAAGATAGCATCATCTAACCCATCTTGATCCCTGGGCGCCAGCTAATTTTCTATAAGTGCAAGTGCTAAAACCAATATGGGACACTTAGAAAAAGAGACTTCGACAGTTTACAAGAAAACGAGTCAAACATTGAATACTGTTGCCTCCATGAGGAAACTAATATCATTTCCCAAACTTCATGGACGTCCACAATTAATCAAGAAAAATAGTTGAATCTGCACAATGTCATACCTTCAGCTGCTTAGCCACATCTCTAGCGGAGGACCCTGAGACCTCAATCCATGTTTTTGAGAACAATGCACATGCTGAGAGCATAAATACGATATAAAATAGTCCATGGAAAGGATTGGCCACAATATCGGACAAGCTGCAAAACAGTAGTAATCATTATTGTAGAGAAGTACAGTTCACAGCAAAAGCAACTTTTAAATCACAGTTGATAAACATATATCTTCAGTCAAATTTGTATTTGAATAACAAGATTGGCTGACCGATTGATTGATCTGTAAATAACCCTTTTCATAAAATTTGTCATTGAAAGAATATACGCACAACTTATTTTTCATTAATATTCCCTGAATGAATAAAAAATTATTTCTTGAATAGAGAAATAAAATTCTAAATAAATCCATTTAAAATAATGAAACAAATCAGGAAATAATTAATTAAAAAAATAAAAATCAAACTGAGTTTAAGAAGGGCTCTCTGTTAGTAATAATAATACCCATTTTTTTGACTCATCCTACTAGTCACAAGCAAATGTATTTTATAAATTATCACAAACCCGAGTTATTAACGGGTATAAATTCAAATCTATTCTTCAATATCAAAGAATCCCCTTTTTAAGTCTATACATCATCAACCAAAATAATAATAATAAAAAAATACATAAATAAATAGATAAGTGCAGGAGAAAAGATCAGGTAAAAAGATAATTACCTTGATGGTGCAGTTATATAATATGCAAGCCCACCAACAGGGGCAGATTGACCAGAATATTCAGATTCCTTCCACTTTCCCAATAGGTTCACCAGAAAATTTCCGCTGTATCTCCTATACAGCAACTGGATAGATTGGTATAGATGAGATTAGCAAGTCAGGATAATGAAAAGCACGTCAGTCCAACTTCTTCATGATTGCAAAATATAAATACATGTACCTGAGAAATGAAGTAAAGATTTGAAACCAGGGCAGACTGCAAAATAATGGGCATATTGGAGGTGTAGAACAACTTAATTGGATATGAACCCTGTTGTCCCCGGGCATTCTTTGACCTCACAGGCAAAACCACACGGAATCCTTGGAAGTAGATAACAATGAGGAAGACTAAGACAGTAGCAAGAAGGTTTGTAACATTTGGAAGGTTCTGCCTATAGAATGCCTCTCGTAGAGCACGAACTTTGTCAGTCCGAGTTATCAACAAATGGAACAATGCAATAACAGCACCTTCAAATTCAGCTCCACGGCCACTGTTAATAGTGGTTGGGCTAAAAGCTTTCCAGATTATGCTTTCACTGTCCAGGAAGAATATAATTAAAATTAAATTTAATTTGTGACCACAGAAGTATAATAATAATTAACGGAGCAATGGCTTACCATATATTGGTCGCAATGAAGAGTGAAATTCCTGACCCCAGACCATATCCTTTCTGGAGAAGTTCATCCAGACAAATTACAATAATACCAGCAAAGCATAGTTGAAGAATAATAAGGACCGCATTGCCAACTCCAAGCTGGCCAACACTGCCATACATTCCTGAGAGAACATATGCAACTGCTTCGCCAACTGCGATCAAGATGCCTAATAGCTTCTGCGCGCCATTTCTGGTCAACATAAAGGGATCAGACTTTGAAAGGCACCCCCAGAAAAAATATATGTAGGATAAGGAAATATTAGAATTTCTGTTTCTTCAATCAATAACTAAGATGTTGGAGCACCATAAACACAAGAATTCAATATAGAAACGATATTAGTTTAATAAATGTTAAATTAAAATCAGAACAAGAAATAAGGTAATACACCTATTGAAGTACTTACAACAGGGCTCGATCCTCTCGCACATTGTTATCAACTTCAATGATCTTCGAACCCGCTAAAAGTTGCATAACTAGTCCAGAGGTCACTATAGGTGTGATCCCAAGCTCCATAACAGTTCCTCTGTTTGAGGCAAGAATTACTCGCATCCAATAGAATGGATCTGCACCTGTTGTTGAGTGTATGCCATACAAAGGCAGCTGACTGCAGACCAGGAAAATGAAAAGGGATATGACAGTGTAAATGACCTTCTCTCGGAATGGAATTTTCCTGTCTGCACTCTGAACCTCAGGCAGAAAAGCAAGAAAAGGTCGAACGAGATGGAGCACTCTAAATCCACCTCCCATCCTTTACAATCAAACTATAAGCTAAGAATGCCTGTAGAATCACATTCCAAAAGGAAATGATAAGCCCTAAACATCTTATTTCACTCAATTCAATGGATCTCAGAAGCAAAAAATGTTTCAAACGAAGTCACCCTAGCTCTTGATTCTTGGGGGCAATTTCTAGAAAAAGCCCTCAAAATACTAAGGAAATTTTCAAATTACTGTCAAGCTTTCACCATACATGTACAAAAATCAACAAGCTATTCTGAGACATATTACATAAGTAGAGGCCCAGAAAATATTTCTTAAGTGCTCCGGGGATGAAATAGAATTGGGCACCTGATCCAAAAATAGAACTTCTTGCTTCAGTAATCTATATTATTGTCGTTGAACAGAAGACGCACGTGATCCACTAATTACAACATCCAATTATGAATGCATCTGTTGGAATTCAAAGACATTACAATCAAGATCCCTAGCTTAATTTCTCATTTTCCTAAATTCAGTCGGAGCAAACACACAAAAGCCTGAAAAATTAACCGCTACATGAAATGCAAATTACATCACAGATCTGCAAATATCTAAATCACGGTACACAAAAAGGCATCACTTTTAGAGTAAAAATTGTGCCAATTCTAATTACCGCAACAAGAAATACAAATTATATCACACATCTGCAAATATCTTAAAGAGAAATCGTACCAATTCGCGAATCAATAATTGGAGACGGAACCCTATTCCGGAATAGATCTCCGCAAATGTTTCTTCTCTCACATATAATCGAGGAAGTGGCATTCACGATACACGTCAATCACCCAATAGAAAAGAGACACGTGGATTTACGAAAACCGAATAAGTTACAAATTTTGGTTGATATTCTGTACTTATGATAATTGGATTCAAATTGTTCTAATCGAGAAATATCTACGAATGACCGTTAAAAAAAAAAAAAAAAATCTACAAATGAAATCTACTGAGTGAGTAAAATAAAAAATGAATAAATAAAGCCAAGAAATATTTAGAATACATCAGCCAACTGAAGACGGCAACATTTCAAAGGTTGAATACAGGTTGAATTGAGATCGGATCAGTTTTAATTAAACAATAAAAATATTAAAATTTCAACCTTTTCATAAAAAATTACTTTTCCCGATTTTTGAATTTTTCTCCCAATTCAATCGGTTTTTCCTGATTTCTAGTCCGGTAATTAAACGGTCGATTTTTTTAGTAAATCACATCGATTTTTCAATTGGTTCTAGGTTTTTCGGTTGAGCTGGCTGATATAGTTCGATCCCATTTTCAAAACCATAGCCTAATAACATTTATTTAACTGAATTTCGAAAACCTTTAACTATTTAATTCCATGCTCATATAATCCTTTATAATGCTTTCGAAAAAAAAGGAAATTTAAAGAAACAGGGAAAGAGTCTACCTCTCCCAACCCTTGATCCCAACTAAAATAAAAAATCACAAGGCAGTATGGAATCGGCTCAATCCCTTTGCCATCCGGCTCACTTCTTTGAAAAGCAATCCATTGCACCATGTTGCCAATATAATAATCTTTAGAGTATTGTGATTATGGTACTAGATATAAAATATCAACAACTGATGAGTGATTGTTAAATAAAAAAAAAGCCTAAGTCAGCGAAGCAAAGAGTTATACCTTCTCAAAAAAAATAGAGTAGCCTTTAAATCAGGGAAACAAGATCAAAATTGAGCTGGTGTTATGTTCATTTTTTGCCCTCACGCTTGACTTTGCAACATACAAGCCCCATGCTAGCTTGATGCATACTTTTGGATGGCAGAATACACCTAAAACTCAAAACCCGTAGCGACTTGCCCCTGAACGGGGAGGGTATAGGGCACGAGGTTGTGCCCTGAATTGTTAGCAGGGGAAGAACGGGTTTTGGTTGCCCCGCTCCTGAAACCTAGTATATTAAAATAATAATATTATTATATAATAAAAAATTTAAATTCGCATATGACATTTTGAGGATTCAAATAGTCAACTTCTATTATCCCAACCCAACCTTCAACCACTTGTACCAATTTCTTTTGACGGATAGTGGTTTCTAAATAGTGTTTTTTACAGGACTATTAAATAAATAAATAAATAAAAACGGTGTTAGGAACGGGGATTTTTCCCATTCCCCGCCCTACCCCGACTTGTCCCGTTCCGTTGCCATCCCTTGTATACTTTTCACAAACAGGCTCGAACTGGCTGGCTAGTAGACATCCTTACAAGAGAGATAGATTGAGGACTACAATCCACTTTTTCCAATTATTCAAGTCCATTACGTTCAATTTATAATTGGAATGAGTTGCCATGGTGGTAAGGTGAAGTAAAGGAGTTTGATTTTCATTATAATTGAAGGAGGTGAAACTATTAGAAAATAAATTTTCAATGGTAGCAATTGAATAGTCATCAAGACAATAGTAAAAAATAATATTGATATTTTGGTCTTTCCAAGAGGTATTTAACACTCCTTATTTAGTTAAAATGACCTCTCTGGAAAGTCAGCAATCACAGTTAAAAGTTTGGACTAACCGCAATTGTATACTTCTTCTAGATAAATAGCAGAATGAAATGATATCATGTAGCTTTTTGCAAATTATAATTGATTTACAGATGTAGCTTTTGTTCCAATCTTTTGAGTACGTTGCTCATTTTAAAAACAAGCATCGTGTTCATTAGAACATTCCTACAATCCACGCTTATTTTCATTAAGTGTAGAAGAAGCAAGGTATTTTTTCTATAGAGCCAATGCAAGATTAGTTGCGAAAACCCGCATGCCCATCACATTTCTCTACGTGTAAAAAATATTAGGACTCATTATTATTATTATTATTATTATTATTTGCCAAATTATACATTGTCATATACATATGTGGGCTCTGAAAATAGACTTCGCGTTGACGGGATAAAAAGTTGGTTTGAGCTTGTTCTTAAGCGCTTGATCTAAAAGGAAATTAGATATATGTGTTGATAAAGTAAGGAAATTTCTAATGAATCAGGGCTGAGTTCTTTACAGAGCCTGGTTTCTAATGAGATGCTGTTATATGGCCTGTGTCATATGAGATGTCAGTCTGTGATTGGAAACCGGGCTCCATAAGGAACCAGAGCTAGTTTCCATAGCTAGATTGGATAAAGCAAAGAAAAAGTATTAGGAAGTATGAAATTTTAGTTTTATACATATGGTACCCTATGATACCATATAGCCATGTGGTGTGCACCCAATGTGACTGTATGGTACCATAGAGTGCCTGTCTTATGTATAACGTCCGAATTAAACTCATGAAAATTTGTTTCTTTTCAAAAAATATATACTTGTTGTAAATATATTTTAGAGTGAATGACTTATCCTACAACTCTAATAGTCATCATATCTTAGTCTCTACTCCAAGAGTATTTTACCCACCCATCAAGACTTTCTTGAGTATTGTAAGTACATAAATAGCCTCTTTTATTGAGAATAAATAGACAATTCATGAGTTTTTTCTCTAACTTATCTCTCTATTTTCTATTCTTTTCTTTTTGTTTATAACACGTTATCAGCACAACACACTTCTAAATATTTTTATTTCCACCGATTCTTTTAAAGAACTTTCAAAACTTTGGTTATTTTTTTACTCTTATTTCTTTATTCGGTTTCAGTGAATGAATCCAATAATTGTTGATTCTTTCTCTAGATTCTGCAAAGGGTTTTGTGGATTTGAAAGTTTTTAACATTAGTATTTTCTTTAAATTACAATACCACTACCCAATTTGAGTGCTTTGTTTATTTATTTCAAGATCAATTTCAAGTTTCATGTTTTGAAAATAATTGTCCATATAGACGCTATCTTCATGTTGGCAGAAACTTCAATGTATCCAATCTTTACGAGCACGATTATTTTTTTCTGCTTTTATTTGGTATTTAATTCTTGATTACTTTAATTGTTAGTATTATGATAATATACGTGATTCATTATGGTTTTTGAATATGTCTTATATTCTTAAAGAATATGATTGGCTCTGGAAGAGCCCTGACATATATATATATATACACATTATTAACCATGGTTTCTTGAAGAAACATGATCATTTAAAAATCTATTAATAATCATGAAAATTATTGTAATTTAGATATTATCTTTTGTGATTGATAAAAAAAATCCTAATTTACGTTCCATATCCTAGAAGAATATAATTGGCTCCTAAAGTGTCTTGGCATATATTATTCTTGTGAAATCTAAAGAATCATCAATTATATATCATATTCCAGAAGAATATGATTAGCTTTAGAAAAGCCATATAAGATTTGCCGTAATTCCAAAAGAAATACGATTCTACAATTCTTAATATTCCTATAGATTATTAAGATTAATATGTTGTGATTCTTAAAGAATACAATACGATCTCATTATATTCTAGTTGAATATGGTGTGCTTCTAAAAAGCACAATATATGAGTCTTAGATCTAAATTTTCTTTAAAAAAACACAGTAAACAAATATTCTTGAAGAATATTTCATATTGCAGGTTATGAAGAAATAATCTCTTTTTATTATTCGTTATATATATTATTTATTTGTTTTTTCATTATTTACTTTTAGTTAATTAATTTAGTTAGATTAAATAATTTATTGCTCTTAAAGTAGCAAAATTAATTGTAATATTCTAAAGAATATTAGATACTCCTAAAGAGCAATCTATGTTAGATCTAATGATCTAATTTATTTGGTAATTTAATATTCCTGAAAGATATTGATCTATTACTTCTGAAATAGCAATAACTCAAAGTGATTCTAAAAGTATAATTTACTATGCTCTTGAAGTAACATATGTGCTGATAGCTGTAGATATTGGTAATAATACTCCCTAAAAGAAAGTATAAATATTCATGTCCTATTGATATTGAATTTATGACTTTACATATTATAAAGTTATACCAATAGCCAATATCAGATAGATTTTATTTAGTTGCACGTGACGTATCGACAAGAATTATTTGTCACGGGCCCTTGATGTTTTAGTTTATCTGATCGTATATGGCTTGGGTAAGATAACAAAAGAAGGAAACACATCTAAATATTACACAAAAGTGCCTAATTTCCTTCGTTATTATGTCTAACTCAAAGTTAAATACTTTACCATCAAAGATCCACATTATATATGAAAAATCATGAGTTCAGCCCCATTGGTTTCATTGATTGCCTGAAGCAAATGCAATATCTTATTGTGAATCGTGTGTAAAGACAGGGGAAAATCATGAACAAAACCCTAATAGTGAGATGTATAAATCATCCAATGATAATAGTTCATTTAAAGGGAGCATGAAAGAGCATTAAGTATGTACCTGTTGTGGATCTCCAACTTGTAGTCAATCAAGAAAAAAATAAAAGAAAAGTGGATTCATTGATTACAATGCTCAAGTAGTGACTCACTTTGATATTTCTGATTTCTTTGCCGATCCAAAAGGAAATATTGGTAACTTAATTCTTGGCTAATCATAATAAATTGTTCTAGTTGGTAGTGCAACTACACACACTATTATTTAAGAAAAAGTACTTTCTGAATTAATGATAAATATTATATATCAAGTGCATCGAACATCATCAAAAACTCCAGAAGAACTTGTATTATTTTAAGAAATAATACTAAATTGTTTATTGACGGTGCACTTTAGCAAACTCAAGAGAAATCTGCTGATTTTTAAATATATCTAATGGATATTACATTGAGGTCATGCAAAAAGATAGCATAAATTCATTTGTATTTGGTCGAAAGCAGATAAAGGAAAATTTTTCACACTATTATCTAGAATTTATTATACATTCATAAAAGCAATTGTGACAAATCATATCACGAACCTGAAGTTTGTTGACTGAAAGAACTTTATATCTTGGCATGATAGGTTTGGGCACATATGAGTAGTTATGATGCGGTAAATAATTCACATAAGTACAATCTAAAAAACCATAAGTTTCTTTTAGCAAATGATTTCCCATATGCTGCTGTGAACAAGGCAAATTAGTCGTCAAACCTTCTATTATAAAGGTTAATATTGAGTCTCTAATTTTCTTGAAAAAAATTCATGGAGATATATATATATATATAAGTAGAAATACCTACTATGTGGACCATTTATCAATTTATAGTATTGATTGATACTTCTACTAGATATCTCATGTTCACTTGCTTTCTACCAGAAATGCAGCGTTTGCGAGACTACTTGCTTCTAGAAGAAAACTAAAATGTCTAATTCCTCAATCAAAAAAAATTTGTCTTGACAATGCTAGTGAGTTTTGATCCCAAGCATTGGATGATTTTTGCATGACAATCGGAATTAAGATTGAACATTTGGTTGCTCATGTCCACACTCTGAAGGTTTAGTAGAACTGTTTAATTATTGTTAGACCATTGTTTAAAAAAAAAAAAAACTCCCAACTTCTGTTTAGGATCATGCCATATTACATGCTGTAAAAATAGTTCATATAAAGCTAATCATCTATCACTAGTCTTCTTCTATGCGGCATGTCTTGGGTTGAGAATCTCTTGTTTCTTAGTTAAAAAGTTTTGATAGTATTGTTCAAATATATTACTTGTTATATTGGACAATAAGTTCAATATTATGACAATTTTATTATTTAGCATGACTGGTTAAACCATTCTGGTTTGTTGATAATAAGAACTATTGAAAATCATCTGAAGAGTAGAAGATTCTTCTATTTAAACAAATTCTCGTCTACTGCTAGTTCTCAGGCAATTCGACTATTAATAATAACTAGGTATTTAGAACTGAGTTCTAAATATATCTGAAAAATATTCGGGGTGAACGGTGTGAGATCCCTCACCCTCCATGTGACCTTTTAGATTATTTATGAATTTATATCCACTAGAGGTCACATGTCAAACTTGTAACCAGAAGTTTGTGAGAATATTTGTTGAATTGATTGATTATGAGTAAAAATTTCAGATATCGAAATAAAGACATATATGTTTTGTTAGTGAATTTTATCTCAAAAGTCATTAATTATTCATATATTATTTGGGATATTAATTGTCCATTTTTAGCAAAATAATATTATACGCCTCAAGTTATTTGCTATACTATTAATTGAGAACAATCATTTGTATATAAGTGATACTGATATTTCACTTACAGCAGCATTCTTATAACATGCTATTCGTCTTACAGTCAGACGCCTCTATCTAAAGTTAATAAGTACGATATGTATAGTCATTCCATTACACATATTAAGATGGATATTATTGTAATTGTCATGCCCCTAATTCATTGACATATTATCTCAAAATATCGGTAGTGAAAGCATTTAAATATATATCTCAATTCAAAATTGAGGACTAGACTTTACAAACACAATTAAAAGTATTAAGACGCTTTCGCTGCGCACTCTGATAATTACGTATTTTGTGGGCTTCCCACAACAAAACTTCAGCCACACACCGAAATCTCGATCTGGCCATAGAGTTCTAAATTCAATACCTATAGGATTGTAGAAGGGGGAATGGGTACAAAATAATCAGTGAATAACTAAATATCTTGATTCACCTTTCATGTAAGAAAAATGTATTTTCGAGAAAATCGCGGGATTCACAAAACCTTTATATGCACAAAGCCGTTGAATGCATAAATGGGCTCTGTTACTAGTTAAACCACTATCCATAGTGTGCACATGATTAACCAAGACCACACATCAAGGCCACAAAGATTTAAATTGGCCTTGGCCAATGCCACACAATAAAGCCACAAAGATTACCATATAGCCAAAATGAATAAGATCACATAGTAAGGTCATCTTTTACAAAGCAATTCAAAATGAGTGGAGCATTAACTAGGGATACAAATGCAATCAACTAATCTTTCTTTCCATAACAATGCATAAAGTTCATGTTCATTTCATGAAAGACTTCAATCAAAATTCATGCCTCGTGAAAACTTTATGAACAAAAAAAAGGAAATCAAAATACTGGTTACTCACCTTAAATATCCCTCGAATAATCCTAAGTGGAAAAATGTCATTAAAGTTTTGACATTCCTCCATCAAAGTTATTTCTCATGTTAGGATCTAACCATATATAGTTAGGAACCTTTTTCAAGTGTAAAGGGGTGTTTTGTTGGGTTTTAAAGGTAGTTTTCTGCCCTATACTAATTTTAGATGAATTTTGTTGGTTTAGGAGAGAGAGGATAACTTGGGGGTTTAAGAAACCTTAAGGATCCCTTAGCTCTTTTTTATAATAGTTGAGATTTAGTTGTTTTTAATAAATTTGGAGTTTTGCCAATCAAATTGCGACACGCGGCGGGACTTGGCATCATATACTTGGTGATAAATTATTCGAGCAGTCCTTATATTTTACACTATCTTTTAAATAAGTCACTGTACTTTGATTTTTGTCAATTAGGAACCAAATTCTTTTTTTAGCGTCAATTGAGTAATAATCTTTTAACTTTAAGACACAATTGAAGCAATTATTCCGTCATCATCAAAATAATAGCCACATAGCTTAATTGAGGGTTAAATTTTGTAGGATGTTACAGTAAAGCTGAGAATATATAATGTATTTGAATAATTATTTGTATGCTTCATAACCATAATGATGAACATGTTTTCTGAATATTTCTTAAATTAAATTGTCGTCTTAGCATTAGAGGGGAGGAATTGATAGTTGATAATAAGTATATGAAATTAGTAATTACAATCCTTGCATTTATCATGCAGACTTGAAGTTTGTAAAATAGTATGTATTTTAGATTATTGACTACATAGTTACCAATATAAAATCCTATAAGAGGATTTGAGTTATTAATGGCATGCTTGAAGCATGACGTAGTCGATTTCAAAATAAACATTCATGAAAAAGAATATGGAGCATATACTTGTGATGGTCCTTTTGAGGCATATGCTCCTAAAGAGTATACAGATATAACTAATAAAAAAGTGCCTAAAGAGGCTGGGGTACCTGAAATTATTGAAATAAAGAGATCTGAATAAGTTATGTCTATACTTGGATTATATAGAATCGACAAGAAATAATAGTCGACTACATATGCTTATCAGCTCAATAAATAACAAGGATGAGGAATTAATTTTATCAAAATTGATGACGTTGGATATTGGTTAACATAGAAAGACAATATTGCAGATTGTTACAATGTCAATATATAACAATCGATGCTAATGTTAAAAGAGCATTAAATACGTAGTGGATGTTATTGAAACCTAGAGTTTCATTCGGTTTGGAATATATGAAAATATATTATTAGATTTGGTATGCTTGAATGAAGCATATAAAAAACTTAAAGTTCTTGTATACATTATCAGTTAATATGAGGGAGATATGCGTTGTACTCTTTTTTCCTTGATTAAGGTTTGTCCTAATAGGTTTTCATAGTAAAGTTTTTAACGAGGCAACATCGATAACGTATCCAAATAATAATATACTCTTTTTTCTTCACTTAGATTTTTTCTCATAAGGTTTTTTCTTTGTAAGGTTTTAACGAAGTATATTCCTTGTGTAATAAATGTCTATGACATATGTGATGCTGATCCTCAATATAAAACACATGAAGAGTGGATACTGTCTGAAGCAGAATATATGTCAAAGTATTGAAGATATTAGAGAGATATGAAAAGCTAAAGACGAGAACCCTTGTAGGCTGAAATCAAGGAGAGCAGCTGTACTCTTTTTTCTCCGATCAGTTTTCGTCCCACTGATTAGAATTAATTTTACTCTTTTTCCTTGTTTGGTAGGATTTTCCTCCAATTGGGTTTTTCTCTAAACGAGGTTTTTAACGAGTCAGTTAATGTATAGATAGTCATTCAAGCGAGAGTGTTGTAAATATATTTTAGAGTAAATGATTTACTCTGAAACTCTAATAGCCATCGTATCTTGGTCTCTACACTAAGAGTATTTTACTTACCCACCAAAACTTTTTTGAGTATTATAAATCTATAAATAGCTCTTTTATATTGAGAATAAATAGTCGATTCATGAGTTTTCTTTTTAATTTTTATCTCTATTTTCTATTTTTTTCTTCTCGTTGATAACAATACTCGGTATTAATTTAATAATTTGATAAATATATTACTTTCCATAATACTACCCACAACAGAGCTTTAAAAAAAAAAAAAAAAAAAAGGAAAGAAAAGAAAAACCACCATCACCCAGCCGCTGCAAGGCGGGCATATTAATATATTTTTTCTTCACCAACATCTTTTTTTTTTTTTTTTTTTTCTGTTTCTCCTTGTATCTTTTCCATGGCTCCTCGAAAATGCACTTTCCGTAGGGGAATGTAAAGGGTAAAGAAAAGGAAAATACCATAAAAAAATTGAAGATCGAGAAGTGGAAAGAGGGTGTGAAATCCTGTCAGAAAAGAAAGAAAGAGTGAAAAAAGTGCTTTCTGCACAATCAGTGTTGGTTTAATCTAATAGTTCTGCTTATAGATAAGCTCATCTTTAGAAAATCTTCATTGAATCATCATCTTTTCTGATCTGCATAAGCGGAGGCTCTTCTGAGCTTTAAATCTGTGGGAAAGACATGAGGTTTTCCTCCCTCTGCTGGTTTCTCTTTATCCTCACTGTCACTTGCGTTTTTCAGTTTCAAGTTCATGCTGCACCTGCAGGTAAGGATATAAATGTAGCATCTTTCCCCTCCTTGTTGGTTTTGTGGTTCTGTGTAGTGGACAGTTCAGAAGGCAGAATTGCTCAAGATTTTGGAAATTCACGATGGGATACTTTTTGTGAAATAGGCGTGCTAATTTCTTTCATTTTTCAAGTTTTAGTTACTTATCATTTTCCCCCAAATTCAGGGCCGTTGATAAAACACCTTTCCTCTCTTCTCAAATGGACTAGGTCTTCCTCTAAAATACCCCAGCAATCAGGTATTACGACTGCTATAACCTTTTGCTGTTTCGCATTTTAGATGTTTAATGAATGTGTGCACGTATTTGATAATTACTTTCGGAAATATCTATGTTTATAGATGGAAATGGAGACAGAGCAAATTATGATTTAGTTTTAGAAAGACACTATGTGTTAGTTTGCTCGAGACCCGTGTTTCACAATGCACAATATGATTAAGGGACGAGAAAACACCAAATATCTCTGATGGTTTCTTTGGACACATTATCATTCTAGTTGCAGAAGTATTGGGGAACAATAATTTTTGGTTGAACCATGAATTCTCGGGAATATTAAAATTATATATGAGATTATACATATAAACATTGGTTTATTTTTTGGCCTTGTGCAGATGGAAATGTGCTTCAATTTGAAGATGGATATCTAGTTGAAACTGTTGTTCAAGGGAATGAACTTGGGGTTTTACCATACTCAATTCGTGTCTCGCAAGATGGAGAGCTTTTTGCTGTGGATGCAGAGAATAGTAATGTTGTCCGGATTACTCCTCCACTTTCACAATGTGAGGTTCCTTGTTCTATCGGTTAATTATTCATATGCTGGCATAGATGAGTATCTGAGACAACTAGCGTATCTGATCTCTTTAGCGTTTTGGGTGGGTATGGTGATGATTCTTTCCTTTTTGGTTCTGGAACATGAAAAAAGTGATGATGATTTTGTTTATATGCTATATCTTTCAAATGATTGGAAAAGTCACCAAGGATGAATGGGATATCATAAAAGTTAAACCTTATTCTCAGTGAAAGAAATTTTGATTCGAACTACTTTATCAATGAACTTTCTGAATTATAATTTTACTTTAAAAAGTTTTTTCATTCTCTTCAGAAGGTTGTGTTAGTTGAGATAGTGCCTTGTGAGTGGAAGCAATGTTTTGCACAAATATTTATGAATGAGACAGTAAATGTCTTGATAATGTCAAGTGAAATTTTACTTGAGATGGATTTGTTGGCTTTTTAGAAATTTAAAATATAACACTTTATATATGATGGTGGTACTTTTGGTCTCACGATCATTAATTTAGAATTCTATACCATGCAGATAGTAGAGCAAGACTTGTTGCCGGATCATTTCAGGGTCACACTGGGCATGTGGATGGAAAACCAAGTGATGCTCGTTTTAATCATCCAAGGGGGGTTGCCATGGATGATAAAGGGAATGTTTATGTTGCAGATACGTCGAATCTTGCCATTAGAAAGATAGGAGAAGCAGGTTTGTCCAATTATGCTGTCTTATCCAGAATTCTAAGATTTCCAGAAAACCAAGTAAACCAGATGGTCAATATGTACAGTGTCAGATAAATAAATTATTATCTTATCAAAACGTTTTGTATATTACTTTATGAAGTAGATATTTGTGATGTAATATTAATTCATTGTAATGGTATAGGATAAGTACACAAAGTAATATAAATTTGAAAGCTGTTTATAGGTGTGACGACCATTGCTGGAGGAAAATCAAATGTTGCGGGCTACCGGGATGGTCCAAGTGAAGATGCACAGTTCTCGAGTGATTTTGATGTAATATATGTGAAGGGTACTTGTTCAATATTAGTTGTTGACAGAGGCAATGCTGCTCTTCGTCAAATCTCTCTCAACAAAGAGGATTGTGATAACCAGAATAGCAATACATCGACTGCAGGTTTAGATTGCCAATCTAACATCCATATTCTTGAACATTCAGCATGTAGTTGGCTAAGTGAAGTGCGATATTTCTCCAAATTCTGTCCAATTATTAAGAAACTGCATTTGCATAATATAAAGAGGTAAGTGGATGAGAATCGATCAATCAGGCAATTCATTATCATGCTTGAGTTAAACACCCAATTTATGAATGGTTCATGTGGGCCAGAACTTTACAAGTTGGCGTCTTCACTTTGCCATGTTTCTGGGTTCCCTTTTGATGGGAAACAACATCCGGAGATGACGATAGGCTACTCTTTTTTCTTTTATGGAAGTGAGAAACAGAAGAAGCCAAGACAATTTAGGGAATCCTAGTTTGGCTTTTTATCTCTCTCCAAATGCAATTCTTTATTATGTGGTGTACCTTTATTTTATGTTGTTATAGAAATATATTATGCTTTAATGAATTGTTGTCATTTTGTGGCTTGTTTCTTCAGCAAGATAGTCCAACCTGTTATTAGGATGCTTGTAACTGTTATTCTTGATGTGTTCGAATAAAAGCACCTTGCACCACCCAGGGTAAAAGAACAATTGATATAGACATAAGAAAATAAAATAAAGCTATTTAATGACACTGTTGATCATTGCGTCCATGTACCCCAAAAATAAGGGGTTAAGTTGGGTTGGATGGAATAGAAGTATCAGATGTGTGCCTGCATCTTGTCAAGCTAGCTTTCTTTGATATGTGTAATTTACTAAATTCATTTCATGAATGCAAAGTGAAATGTTCGTGGCCGGGCCTGAGTTATCTAATCTGGTATTTCTGGCAGATCTTCTTATGCTTGCTGGTGCTATTTTGATTGGGTACATTATCTGCATGCTTCAGCGGGGATTTGGTTCCGCTTTGCTCTCCAATATGGTGAATTTTTTAGTCCATGGTTTTCTTCTGTTTATTAAGAAAGCAAGAAAGAAATTTAAAGTACAATCTCTGTTATATAAGAAATGAGGATTTTTACTTTTAACTTGGTCTTTTTCCAGTTTACTCCTCTAATCTGGGGAAAATTTTCTAGCAGTGATTCATTTCGCCAGTTCCTTAAATGCTACTGACTTCACAACATTTTCTTCATAAGAGTAGTTGTGTGGGGACTTCCATACTTTTTCTAGATCATTTTATATCCATTTCCTAATAAGGTTGGCATGAGTCTGAGTTTCAGTGATGAAATTTTCATTTCTGTGATTGTTGGGGGTGTTCAATTTCTAGGCTTCAGAGCTAAACTTGGTCCTTTCTGCTCGCTTGATGCCTAAATGTGTCATTTGTTCTATAGTGTACTATTAATTCAATCTCTCATCACATGTAATTGCAGCAAGTGCCTAGTGGGTCTGAACTTCCTGAACAACCATTGAACGAGAAGAAACCTCCTCCTATTGCGATGGCCATTAAAGACGAACAAGAAGCTGGCTGGCCGTCATTTGGACAGCTGGTGTGGGATCTATCCAAGTTTGCAATGGAAGCACTAGGTGGCATCTTTCTTCAATTCATACCAATGCGCTTCAGAGGGAAGAGTTCCAAAGGTGGTCTTACTCCTCTGAAAGATTCTCTTATGATGCCGGAAGATGAAGCTGAGCCGACATTAGCTCAAAAGCAGAGAACTCCAGCCCCCCTAGCTGAAATGAGGCAGACCCATGAGCCATCTTCTGCCGATAGATTTACTGAAGTAAAACCGCCTAAGATTAGATCAAGCAGTTTCAAAGATTCCTCTCTACCAAGCAGGCACAGATCTTCCAGACGACAAGAATATGCTGAATTATATGGGTCCGGCGAGGTTCCTCCATTCGGACAAGTCAAGTCAAAGAGCCAGAAAGAGAGATCGAAGCACCGTACACGAGAGAAAAATGCAGAACCAAATTTCGGGGCGTCAGTTATTGAACCAAAACCTGTTGAGAACCGGGCAGCCAACTATGAGAATACAAAATATGACCCTTACAATTTCAGGAAGTACCCAGATTCATATCGATACAACTAACTCACTGTGTTTAGGCAGCTGAAGCATCGGCTTTAGATAACATCTGTTTTTTCTGAAACATCAAGAAAGTAACTTGGTACCTGTTTTTGATCTTGTATCATTAAAAAAAGAAAAAAATTGTACACATGTTTTAAGATGTATGTGCACAATTTCTTGTTCTTGTATTCTGGTACGGCTATTCACTACCAAATAGACATTTGTTATAAACCTGAGCTTTGTCACACATTAACTGTGTCTTTTAATACATTGTCATGCTTAAGTGCAATTCATGGCTTTAATGTTTTGTCATGTCCTACACTTTTCAGAACTGTTGTTATCATGGTGAACTAAACGTGTTTAATCATATCTTGTGGATATATTACATAAATTTCTACCATTTTTTCTAGTTGAACAAAATGATCGTAAATCTTCGGCCTCAACTCCATATATAGCATAGTTCAAGTATATCTAATCTAAAGTTTTAGAAATGTTTGACACTGCTAAAAATTTAGTCGGTTTATCTTAGTTCAAATATATAGAGATGTTCGACAACGTTTGAGGGTTTACAACTAGACAAAGTTGAACAAATTAAAGCCAATCCTAGCCTTTCCTTACAACCTCTGCAACTGTAATCACGAGAATGGGACATGATATCCAACTACTAACTAAACTTTTCTTCACTCAATTTCTGGTCTTTCTTGTGGACATATAATTTTCCTTAGGCCTTCCGACAACATTTTCCAGTCAATAATTATGAATAAATTATTATATCATGCTGCCATAAACAACTTTTTTTTTTTTTAAAAAGGAAATATTACGGAGTCTTGACTCTTGATGTTCTTATTTGAAAACGCTATTTTTATCCTGTATTCTAAAAAAATTTGCTTCCCTCTCAAAGTTGGAGACTTGGTATCGCATTTTCGCTTCTCTCAAGTTCGCTTAGGCCTGAAACATTTAATCAGAGAAAATGAATGGTTATTATGAATATGTAAAAGTTTAAGAGCTTTTTCACCTGGGTTGCTCATTTTAACAACTGGGCAAGGTAATCGAGCGAAGAATTTCAAAAAGTTTAGAAGTATGTTTGAGAAGTTTCTGAAGAATTACTCGAGCCAGTCGATACCATTTTCATTTTTCATTATTAAATATTTTTATCCAAAAATAGTGAAAATATCAAACTACAAATGACTAACTTCCATTTCTTTCCTATCACCCCAAACTCACGTGCAGTTAGTTATTAATATACTCCAAAAACTGTTCTTCCTCAACACTATTTTAGAACATCTCTAAATCTTCTTCCCTTTCTACAAAAAACACCATATGGGTTGTGCTGGATCTTCACAAACCAAAGGTGAGTCATGAACCTCCATAAATTTCTACTTGTGCATTTGATTTGATGTTCGAAATTTTGTTATTACCACGAAAGATTGAATGTACGAATGGAACTTAGTCAAGGGGCCTCCAATGGTTGTGCTTCCCGTTGTGTCTGAAAAAAATCTGTTTACATTGGTCCCAAAGCGTAGAACACGAAGAATTTAACCTATCAACAGTATGTTTCATTGATCCTTTATCATCATAATGTGAAGTAGATTCATTAGGGACTTTTCTTAGCATTTATGATGTTTGAATCTAATTAGGCACAAATCCATTTGCTCTGCATCTGAGGCTATGGGATTTTCTTATTTGTATTCAACTTCTTATTGGTTACCCGATGTTACAGAGGATGGCGATCAAGTATCTGCTTTAACTAATGTGGTAACAGCTGATGTTTTCTTGATAGTTACTGATAATGTACTATTTTTTCTCTTGAAATTTACAGGAAATGTTAAAAGGATCAGAAAGCCAAAACCATGGAAGCATCCACAACTGATAACAAAGAGTCAGCTCATACAGCTTCGAGAAGAGTTTTGGGACACTGCTCCTCACTATGGCGGCAGGAAAGGTAAGTTTATGTATCACAAACGAAGTGTATATCGGAACACAAAAAACAAATAAGTCTTTCTTATAGGGATTCTGTCCTGTGTGGTAAGGTAGTCTAGCATCTGATATAGGGATTCCATCCTAGTACAATGCCATGAAACTGATAAATTAGGAAATAACAATAAAAATCAAATCCCTTTTGAAATGTTGTTGTTTCTGTTAATATGGTATCAAAGCCCGTTAAACTTTGACGAGCCAATGGTCTACTCTTCTTCTTCTTCTTCCTTTTTTTTTTTTGGGTTGTGGGTTTGGGGGCGGGGAATAAATTCCACATTGAATGAACATCGAAATATGAAAATATTAGCTAATATATAAGTGTTTAGGCTATTCCTCTGACTTTTTAACAATACCATCCTAGTACAGTGTAAGAGTATGATAATATCGATCTTTGTGCCGAAGGAAAAACCTATCAGAACCAAAACCCTCCATAAAATGTTATTGTTACCTTAAAAATCTTGGCCTATGTTATTGCATTTGTAACAGAAATATGGGATTTACTCCGTACGGCAGCTGAAGCAGCTGATCCAACTGTTGCACAAACAATTGTAAACGCTGCCGGCATCAGAGTTCAGAATCCTGATTTAACAGTTTGTTATGATGACAGAGGTAGTTAAACTGATCGCCGCTATTGATGACGATCCTTTTAGTTTAAAGCTTCAAAACATGGAGTACATTTTAACACAAAATCACCATTGTTGCAGGTGCAAGATATGAGTTGCCCAAGTATGTCTTGAGTGAGCCAAAAAACTTGATTCATGATAAATGAAATCACAGGATTCTGATAACTTGTATTTGCCCAATTTGATGCAAATTTGTGTTATCATTCCCTTTGATATGTTCTAGTTGATATTTTGTGTTAGAAACTATGAATTGAAGAGATATGTTTGTATGATTTTCGAGTTACAAATTACAAAAAGAATACCTCCACTTAATAATAAAAGTAATGAAGAACAAGCAAAGCATGTAGGGATCACTTGTCCAAGCAAAAAAGTTGTTTCTAGGCATTTAATTGTCTATAATTTAATTCTATTGCAAGAAAAAAGATAGGATACTAAATCAAAAATGGATCCCCAATCACGATTCACGTCCTCCTCAAAGTATGTCAGGCTATGGGTGCTTGGTTTTTCTTCTCATCGTGTTTGATTGTTGTCTTCAGTTTATGGGAAAGACCTCCAGGAAAATACCTCTGGAACAGTGGACAATGAGCATCAACTAACTTGTTTCCATGTGGATCGTAAAATTCATAGTGTAAGAACTCGAAAATAATATCTGCTGAGCTTCTGGGGAGATTTAATAGCTGCTCTGGGAATTGCTCTCCAGTATAGAGATACGCGTATAAAAAGCACGTACAATCTACCTTCACCCTTTCTAGAACAGGTGAATACTTCAACAAATACTTCATCAGACCTGTTGGGGTTTGTAGTAATCCTTCGCCACTGGCAGTTATGTTAATGTTCTTGAGACGGGGCATC
Organism: Nyctanthes arbor-tristis; assembly: GCA_963692815.1. Taxonomy (NCBI): domain Eukaryota; kingdom Viridiplantae; phylum Streptophyta; class Magnoliopsida; order Lamiales; family Oleaceae; genus Nyctanthes; species Nyctanthes arbor-tristis. Next base: position 35,872 of record CAVNYN010225947.1, on the reverse strand, counting down.
AGACAAGGCGATACTTGGAAATCCCAATAATCTTCTTCTAGTACCTAAAAGACAATGACATAGGGGCAGAGATTATGCAACATTAATCATCAGTAACATAGTAGTATCCCAAAAACTGTTTCCAAAGCAAGCTTATATGATTGAATTTGGAAGCATGTTTACCTCATCAAATTCAAGAACTTCGAGATATGGTAATTTCCGCAACAGGTCCAACAGAATTTTAATTGTGTGTCCGTCCATATAAGGAGCCACAGACAAGTTGGTCAAATTTGGAAAAATGGGCAGAGCAGTGGATAAATCTTTTGCGCCACAAAGACTCTAGCAGAAAACAAGAGAAATGGAAGTTCTAATAAGACTAATTAATCCCAGAAAAGAATACACCAGAACTAGAAGAAACCATTTCCAAGCTTTAAATACCTGAAGTGTCATATCAGATATTACTAAGGATCTGACGCTCTGGATTCCATGAAGCATTTTGATGCAACACCCAGCTATTTCTTGTAACGATACATTACACAGCTCGTCCAAATATATATGTGCATTAACCAGAGGAGGTGGTGGTGGTGTAATTAAAAGAAAAACTGAGGGCTTACTCGAGAAGTCCAAGTAGACAAGATTTTCAGCATGAACATGTATCTCGCCAGCAAATTCCTTGATATCTGGAGCATAGTATTGCTGGAAAGTGAAGCTGCTCAAAGTGGGAATGGAGATAGTGATATGGTCAGTGTTTTCCCATTTACAATTGATCAGTGACAGTTTTTCAAGCAATGGACAGTTTGAGAACAATTCTGTGGAGCTTTTGTCTTCAAACGTAACTTGGGAAAGATAAAGTTCCCTCAGATTTGGTAAATGAACTTTTCTGGTAATGAAACTGCAGGCCATACATACTGTTAACCTGTTGAGAGATTCTGAGTTAAAAACGTTGTACTTTAAATGATTGTATCCTCTTAAAGTTAGGTACAAGAGAAGCTCTTTGACATTGTGCTTCAAAGCAACAGAAATCCAGTAATCAACATGGTGAGAATCGATGGGAAGTTTAGATGATAAACAGAGCTTGTTAATATCTGAATCATCATGGAAGAGAAGTATCCTTTTCACAATATTCAAGAAGGAAGCTTGAAGCATCGGATTATCGCTTTCTGTTCTATCATCTTCTAAAACAAGTTTGGAAACACCAGTCCACAGTTTTTGCCATCTCTTGCTTAGTACTGAGGTTCTTAGCATGTCTTTTGTCGGAAGGAAGGAGAGGATATGATGCAGAATTTCATCGGGCAATTTGCTGATAAGATCTTCTCTTGTATCTTTGTCATGCTTAATTAATTTATTAGACCGCCTTCGTCGGCGACTAGCCCTCCTCAACATCATGAAGGCAGTCATAATGAAGGCTCTGTTATGCCCAGTGACAAAATCAGCCAATAATAAATAATTTAACAACTCAAGACACAAATAATATAAGAATCAAGATAATATCTAGGTTTCCTCTAAATATCTAGACAGCCTTGTTCGACTTGCCCTTCTTCAAAACCATGAAGATAGTCAAAATAATGATAGGAAGGCTCCGTAATTCCAAGAAATCAAGACACAAATAATTTAAGCAATCAAGACAATGTGTATAATTCTACTTAATACAATGCATGAGCAGAGCAGGGAGAAAATCAGTCAATAAGAGAGCCAGAAACTAATAAAATTCTACTTAATGGAACATAGAAAAATTAAAGTTGCGGCATGCAAGGGAATATTTCAAAGATGATTATTATGAATGAATATTATTAAGAGGCTTACCCACCGAAAATCTATTGAAAGATCAATCTGATGAGGGGACACGATCGGGAGAGAGCTGCATTAATATTTATGGGACTTGGGAAAATTCCCATAAACAAACATTGCCCTAAAAATAACCAGGGCCCATGATGACTTCTGATTTGTGCCCATTTGCTTAGCCCACATTGTTTTTTTCATTTTCCTTATTATTATTATTTGTATCTTTCTAAATTGAATAATTCTACCCCACAAAAGAGCAAGTGTTACATTCGAGTATGTTTCCATACCCTATAATAGAGTTCAATTCTACTCTCTACAATCTCTTGTAATATTTTTTCTTAAAAAAAAAACAAAAAAAAAAACAAAAGAGCTGTACGTGGGTCCCATAATCAACCATGCTGTTTTGGGGATTTTGATGTCGTTTTGTATTTCCTTTTTCTATTTTTTTTATTTCTTTTAATTTTTTCCCCGGAAGATTTCCTCATCAACCACTTTCGCCATTGTAAATCTCACTCAGTTACTCTTGATGGTTCTCATATCTCTTCCTTCCTTGGGTGGGTACGATTGTCATTGTTGTCGCGGTTTGTGCTTTGTTGTATTTTTCTCGTTTCTAATTTCATAGTTCGGTTGCTATAGTGATCACTTGTTCTATATTCTCAGTGTCCGACTCAAACGGGTCATACCTTTTTGAATGCAAAATGGAGAGACGATAAAAGCTCATCGACCTTAAGGTTCATAAAAGCCCTATCATTTTTTAGCCCTTCAGCTTCTTTTATGCCCTCAAATTTGCCCTTTTATATATTCTTTCAAAATTTTCTTTATAATTTATTCTTTACACCCAAGGACTTGTCTAGAGCCAAGTTTTTCTCTGTTAACTAATTTAACGAAGTCTGTTGACGTGTCTTTTTTGGAAATTTAATGCAAATTTGTGTATATCATTCCCTTTGATATGTTCTAGTTGATACTTTCTGTTAGAAACTATGAACTGAAGAGACACGTTTGTATGATTTTCGAGTTACAAATTACAAAAAGAATGCCTCCACTTAATAATAAAAGTAATGAAGAACAAGCAAAGCATGTAGGGATCGCTTGTCCAAGCAAAAAAGTTTCTAGGTTTTTAATTGTCTATAATTTAATTCTATTGCAAGAAAAAAGATAGGATACCAAATCAAAAAGGGATCCTCGGCCACGATTCACGTCCTCAAAGTATGTCTGGCTATGGGTGCTTCATTTTCCTTTCCTGTTTGATTGTTTTCTTCCGTTTATGGGAAAGACCTCTGTTGTAAAAATATGTCTGGAACACTGAAGAATGAGCATCGACTAACTTGTTTCCATGTGGATCATAAAATTCATAGTGTAAGAACTCGAAAATAAGATTTGGTGAGCTTCTCGGGAGATTTAATAGCTGCTCTGTGAATTGATCTCCGTTATAGAGATACGCATATAAAAAGCATGTACAATCTACCTTCACCCTTTCTAGAACAGGTGAATGCTTCAACAAATACTTCACCAGATGTGTTGGGGCGTGTAGTAATCCTTCACCACTGAGAGTTATGTTAATGATCTTGAGACGAGGCATCAGACAAGGCGATACTTGGAAATCCCAATATTCTTCTTTGAGTACCTAAAAGATAATGAAATAGGGACAGAGATTATGCAAAATTAATCATCAGTAAGACAGTAACATAGTATTATTCTCCCAAAAACTGTTTCCAAAGCAAGCTTAAGATTGAATTTGGAAGCATTTACCTCATCAAATTCAAGAACTTCGAGATTTGGTAATTTCTGCAACAGGTCCAACAGAATTTTAACTTTGTATTGGTTGACCATATAAGGAGCCACAAACAAGTTGGTCAGATTTGGAAAAATCGGCAGAGCATTGGAAAAATCTTTTGCACCACGAAGACTCTAGCAGATAACAAGAGAAATGGAACTTGTAATAAGACTACTTAATCACAAAAAAGGATATTACTAAGAAATGGAACTTTTCCAAACTTCACATACCTCAAGCGTCAAATCAGATATTACTAAGGATCTGACGCTTTGGATTCCATGAAGCATTTTGATGCAACACCGAGCTATTTCTTCTAGTGATACACCATACAGCTCATCCAAAGATATATATGCATTAACCAGTGAAGGTGCTGGTGGTGTAATTAAAAGAAAAGCTGAAGGGGCACTCGCGAAGTTCAAGTAGACAAGATTTTCAGCATGAACTTGTATCTCACCAACAAATTCCTTGAATTCCTCGATATCTGGACCGTCATAATATTGCTGGAAAGTGAAGCTGCTCAAAGTGGGAATGGAGATAGTGATATGGTCAATGTTTTCCCATTGACAATTGATCAGAGACAATTGTTCAAGCAATGGACAGTTTGAGAAGAACAATTCTGTGGAGCTTTTGTCTTCAAATCTAACTTGGGAAAGATAAAGTTCCCTCAGATTAGGCAAATTAACTTTTCCGGTAATGAAACTGGAGGCCATACATACCGTTAACCTAGTAAGGGATTCTGAGTTAAAAAGGTCATAACATGAATAATTGAAACCTCTTAAAGTTAGGTACAAGTAAAGCTCTTTGACATTGTGCTTCAAAGCAGTGGAAATCCAGGAATCAACATGGTGAGAATCGATGGGCATTTTAGATGATAAACAGAGCTTGTTAATATCCGAATCATCATGGAAGAGAAGTATCCTTTTCACAATTTTCAAGAAGGAAGCTTGCAGCATCAGATTATCGCTTTCTGTTTTGTCATCTTTTAAAACAATTTCGGAAACACCGGTCCACAGGTTTTGCCATCTCTTGCTTAGTAATGAGGTTCTTATCACATCCTTTGTGGTAGGAAGAAAGGATAGGATATGATGCAGAATTTCATTGGGCAATTTTCTGATGAGATCTTCACTTATATCTTCATCATGACCCTTAATTAATTTAGAACCCTTCAACAACCTAGTCATAATGAAGGCTCTGTAGTACCCAAGGAATGAGAACGTAGATCAACTCACTAGTAATTTAACATAAAAATTGCAAAGTTTTCACATTAAATTAAATTGATGTATATAATTCAAGAATCAAGGGTGAATACTACAATGCATGCATGAACAAGTTCGGCTATTGAAATAGATATGGCGCTGAATTTGGAGCTAGACTTCCAATCATAAAAATAAACAGTATGTTTCTCTCCTTACCTCAGATTATAATATGGCGGATTGCGGCAAGGGAATGTATTTCGTAAGATGAACGAATATTCAGAGGGTTCTGATACAGAAGCGGCCGAATTCCTTTCAAGTTCAAAGGGACGTCAGGTTCAGAAAGCGGAGAATGTGATAATGGATTGCCCAATTTGATTTGGAAACAAGCCCACTAGGTATTGGACGGCTCTTTACATGTTTGGGCCAAAATTTACTTACCTTACATTTTTTTTTTTTGGGTGCTTTAGATATTTGAGTCTAGAATTGATAGTCACTTCATCTTTACACCTGTGAACATCAAAATAGTAAAAATACACTTGATTCTTTCAAAAATACATGTGGGGTAGATTTGATAATAAAATAAATTAGAGATTAAACAAAATAAAAAAATACAAGTAATAACAAAAAAATCAATAAATTTGTCCAAATTTCCTAGGATATCACGGGTATATTTCAAAGGGGAAAAGAGTCCCGCCGTTGTGGATAACAAACAATGTGTGTGTGATTGATATGGTACACTCAGAATTGGAAATTTGAGAAACAACAGAACCCGTTGATCCTCCAAAGCAAAAAAAGCTCTGAAGGCAGAAGTCATGAAGCTTGATCCTTCACCACGATGTGAGAATTGGGGGGAGTGGAATCTCCCACAAAACGCTGCTTCTTGGATGGAGGATGACCTGAAAGATCCGAGAACGCTATATGAGATGACAATTCTTCTCAATGCACAAAGAGAAATTACTGATAAAATATTGGATGCTCAGTGGGGAAAAAATAGGGTGAAGAAAAGTTGAATGAGATGTTGAAAGAGATAGTCAAGCCATATTGAATATTACAATGGGACGTGGGACGCATCAAATCAGTACATCAAATCAATGTATTAAAATATTTAGTATCGTAAATTGACAACAATCATGTATATCAAATCAACGTATCAAAATATTCAGTATCGTAGTCACGTAGCGTATAACTCTATATGTATTACTTACAGGGTATTAAGTATCAAAATATTTAGTATCGTAACCATATGTCATATAAATTTTGATCATGTATTACTTACAAATTATCATGATTTATTTGGAAAATTGATACATGTAAATTAATAGCGGTCATTGATATCAAAATATTTAGTATTGCAATCACGTATCACACAACATTTTTTTGGCAATAACGTATCATACATATTTTGATAATGCATATAAATTCTGTTGGGGGGAAGAACTACAATGACATCTAAATTCTAAATAAGCTATAGTAACTTTTTTTTTAATTAGCGGTCAACCATACAACTTTTAACGGTCATATTAACATTTTTTAATCAGTTAATAAATTGTTATTAATTATTGTTAATTAAAGTGTTAAAATAAACTAGTTAAATACCTTCATGATACTTATGTTATGTATTAGAAAAATAAGAATAATGAATAAATTTAATTCAATTACTAAAAATTCATGAGAATCAGATCGAAATATATTAAATTCATACAACTTTTAATCATGCATCTAAATTCTTTTTTTTTTTTGGATGGGGGGTTTACAATGGCAACTAAATTCTAAATAAATCATATTAACCTTTTTTAATTAGCAATTAACCGTACAACTTTTAGCGGTCATAATAATGTTTTTTTAATTAGTTAATAAAATGTTATTAATTATTATTAATTAAAAACTTAAATAAACTAATTAAATACCTTCTAGATGCTTATGGTATATATTAAAAAAATATATGTTACAATAATAGGCAAATAAAAAAATGACAATTTTCCAGTAAAAAATGATAATGAGTAAATTTAAAATTCAATTACTACAAATAAATCTATCTGAATCAGATCGAAATTGATTAGATTATATTCATATTACGTAAACTATAAATAAAAGATTACATTAAGATATTATAAAATAATTAATAAATCTAATAATAAATATTAAACACCTAAAAATGTGAAGGGTAAATCTGATAATAAACAGTATAAAAATGCTAAAAAAAAAACTTGCTTGCAAATGTGAAACATGACCCAAAAAATGGTGTGAGACGTAATTTCCTCTTTTTTTTTCCAAAAAAAGTGGTAATTAGTCGAAACCCACCCACTGACCTTTATAATTTGATTAATACTCTTAACTATAATTATTTTAGTCTTTGTAGTAGTTATTGAAAACAAATTGTAAAAATACTTACATTAATAATATTTTGGGAAAAAACCAGAAAACATTAAAAAATAATAATAATTAATGCACATATTAAAAATAAGACGCATACCATAATTAAAACTTCATCATTCTCTTTTATATCTAATTATAGTCAATTACAACCGTCATCTCCCATCTCCTCAAACACCATGTCGATTTCTTCAACACCAAGAGTAAAATCAAAGGAAGAAAAACTTCTATTCTTTGAATTATTACATATAATCTGATTTCTCATTCCTTTTTCGACCCATATCATTTACTGATGATAATTTGAGATAAAAGAGAATGTGAGAGTTTTAATTAAGTTAGAAGTCTTATTTTTAGTATTTACATTCAGGGACGGATTCGGGAGGTGCTCCCCTGGTCCCCGGCACAACCCAAATTGGAAAAAAAAATTTAACTTAAAAAAAATTATATATACAGATTAATTAAGCCGTGTGCGTTAGGAAGAAATTTTTTTTTGATCCGACACACTCCACTTTTTTTGCTGGCTCCGCCACTGTTTGCATTGATTATTATTATTTTTTTTTGGTAATTTGTTTAATGTTTTCCCTTCTGTTTTTAATTTTTTCAAAATATTATTAATGTAACTATTTTTTCCATTTGTTTTCCGTAACTGCTACAAAGACCAAAATAGTTACAATTGAGAGTATTTATCTAATTTATTACAAATGTTACTACTTATATGTAAAATTCCCCAAAAAAATCCTTATTTGTTGATATTACTTTTTGTGAATAATAATATCCGTTAATTAAATTTTCAATTATACATGTTTCTCAAATTTCAATTATACACCATTTTTATTTTTTGGGAAAAATTTGTTTCGTTTTTTCTTTTATTAATCTTTTCTTTGCTTATTTGGAGCATCAGCCGGCTATCACACAATCAAGTATCGACCAGTTATTGTAACAAACGGACATCACACTACCAAATATCGATCAATTGTAACACTCAACAAATTCAGCAAATTCTGGTGTCCTCAAAATAGATTTAAGTGGATTCTATAAAATCTTGCTCTCAACATTTAATGGAATTCAGTGGATTTCTAATATCGGTGTGGATTTTTTTAGGATTTTGATGGATTTCAAAGTCATAAACATGAAGAAAAAAATTCTTCTACCAATCCAAGTATGACCCCTCAGAATTCTAATTCCTCCATCTTTTCCATAAAAAAGTAAAAAATGAATAACCAAGAAGACAAAACAATAAATACGTGTCTAATTCATCATCTTTAGCTCAGCCTTTGTCTCTACCTTTTTTGAAAGTCCTCTCGTGGCTCCTACGTTTTAGCAAGCCAGACACATGAAATTATTGCGAATGAATTCGGACTTGGAATTGTTTAAAAAAATAAAAGTAAAAGCTCAATAATTACAAGAATGTCAGTGCCCAATGACAAAAATAGAGATTGAATTAAAAGTTATGAATATCTAAAAAAAAGTTATGAACTTTCTCTTATAATTTAACAATTTTTATTCATTCAATTTGTTCTATAATAATGTCGTAAACAAGTAGCAAATAAAAAATCAGAGACTCCTCACCCCCTTCCTGCTCTTCCCTGGACACCTAAGTCAAGAAAAGATAGGAAAGAGCAAAGGGAAGATGATAAACAAATGACCCAGTTACATATATACCACCCTAGACTAGTGCAAAATTGGTGATAAACCATGGTAGATGTGATTTGTGATACATTTATAAAAATAATAATATTTTCTAATAAACTATATGTTTATTTTCATACCTCAAATGGTACTCAGAAAAAAAAAAAAAAAACCCCGAAGATTAAGAACAAGTCTTTAAGATAATTTAGATTCTAGAAGTATTGGATAAAAAAATGTAACAGAAAATAATGTGCCTAAATTCATGCCAAAACATACCAGTTAGCTCATGACGAAATAGCCAGGGAGGTCTGTGCAAGAAAGTAATCCTCAACATCAACTTGTTCTTGTAAGCCTTCGTGCTTCTTTTCATATTTTGAGATGAAAAGCCAAGACACAACACGTACAATAATAAGGCTGCGATCAATAGCTTACAGTTCTTTCTTTATCCATGATTCTATTTTCTGAAGTATTTTATGTTTTGCTGCAAATACCTAGTAATTAGACATTGTTTTAGACAACTATTATTATTAATTATGTCATACGAGCAATATTTTGTTAATTTTCAAAGAAAAGACATCCTCTTGACATTTTACACTGGAAAAGCTCTTAATCGGTTTGTTTGCTTTGCAGGTATCACTTAACTGCACACTAATCTCTAAGGAACCAAATGGTATTGGTGAAGAGGATAAGAAGCAAATAAATAATGTGCCAGAAAAGAGACGATTTTGGAAGTTAGATTTTGATAAGGATGAAGCACATTAGATTGATTGTGAAGAATTTGAGACTAAAAGCTAACAGAGGACATGACTTATATTCACTTTCTTTTAGGACATGAAGATTTAGTAAAAAAAATAGTTTGAAAGCATTGCTTATCGCCTTTTTGCTGAAAGAACTAGATTAATTGTTTAACGCTTCCAAATTGTGTGCAATGATGAATTATCCAAAATGTTAAGAAATCTTTAAAAAGATGGTTACATATTACCAAAATGAATGTCCCAAGGCAATCTATCATATCCATATACAAAATTGATAATAATTCCACTCACCAAATATTTGTATCGTTTTATTCACTATACATTGCCCACACAAAAAAAAGAAAAATAATAATAATAAATAAAATAAAGTTTATTTGAAAAAAGGCTCCTGAGAACAAGTCACAAATGGAGGAGAATCTGTATCAGCCATGCTCAGTTTAATGTAAAAGTGCATGAATGCTTCAAATTTTCGGAAAAAGAGAAAATGTAAGAATGAAATAAGAATTCTCAGCAATGTACGTGTATAAATCAGAAGGCCAACGTGGCTCAAAATTTCTGTAAGAAGCTAGAGGCAGAAGTTGGAAACACTTTTGAAAAGACTAGTCATTTAAATGTACATTGCACGTTGTATGATACGAAAAATATATGTGTTATTTTTACTGAAAAATATTTCTACAAAAGTATTTCTTTATATTCAATTTTTTTTTTGTCAAAATTGCACCATTATTATGTGTCTTCTCATTTGGCTACTACTTTTATTGTTTGCATTAAAAATCTACATGAAAGTGTAGCATATAGTTCTTCGTGTGAGAACAGATACTCGGGGAGGATATATTCTAATGTGAAGTTCAATTTGTCCATGTCCTTTGTTGATAATCATTGCAAAGCAAAGACCTATTGAAGGCTACTTTCTTATAAATTTAAATGAGCAGTTTTCGTTGGTTGTTGGAGTTTCATAAATTCGTCTAAGTAATAATTGTTCGTATCATCAATCACTTTATCAAAACCCATGAAGTTTTTTTAGTAGATATGTGTAATGGCGGTGATAATTGTTAATTTTGAAACTTACATTTTGCCACACTAATTGTATAATACTAATTGTCTTGGTTGAAGCATTGAATGTAATCAATCACATTAATTGAAATTAACAAATGTGTAAAGTATTTAACACGCGATACTAAATAACATGTAGTTAATATTTTGCTGCAATATAGTGTGTAAAAACTGAGTGCAATAAAGAAAAAGAAGACCCCTCCAACCTTTTTTGCTGCCATTTCTAACAGCCAAAAAGGGGTCTCTGCTGTCGGAATGGCCGCAAATTATTGCCATTTCCCGTAGCGAAAATGGGGGAGTTTCTGGCAGCCAAAATAGGGGGAGTTCCCCCATTTTTAGCTGCCGAAATGGTAGCAAGTGTTGCCATTTCCGGCAGCCTCCGTGGAGGGGATCTCCCACCTCTTTCCTTTTTTTCCCCTTTTTTAAACATTAAAATATTTTTTTTATATTTTACCAAAATACCCTTGACTTTAACAGTAGAAATGGATGTTTTCCGTCACAAGGACGTTAATGTACCACTTTTAAAAGGTTGGAGATGTTAAAATAGAAAATTAAAAGTTAGAAACGTAATCGATAAAAAATTTAAAAGTTAAGGACGTTAAGTGTAATTAACTGTCGGGGTTGGGTTCGGGTTGAGCCCAAACCCAACCCGATCTGTCTTTTGCCCAGGCCTAGGCGCCGCGGCGGTGATAGGGTGGAAGGGGGTTGTGGTGTTTGAGTTTCATCTTGCGCTATATATATATATTTATATACACACCTATATATATAATCTAGGGGATAAAGAAATAAACTAATATTAAAATTAATTACGATGATTTATTAAAATAATAAAATGATAAAATGAAATAAAATGATTTACTAAAATAAAATAAGTAATGTTATAAAAATAATGCAATAAGTCATAATTGTAAATAGTTTGATATCATGGTGTATAAATGACAAAATTAATAAAAAAGGGTAGAATGTTTAATTTTCCAAAAAAAAAAAGAAAAAAAATATTCAGAGGATGTGATGGATAGCCTAACTTGATTTCAAAACAAGCCCATTAGTTACCGATTTTTCTATAAAACCCAGTTAGGTTTTTTTTTAAAGAGCCCAGGATCCTACATGGCAGCTCATTTGATAGCCAACACATCTTCACACGCCCCATCCCCAAATATCTCTAATCTACTTGAAGTGTGACGTGTGCCGAAGGTAAATTCTAACTACAAGCTAAAATTTATTGTCAAGGCTCGTGAACATTCTAATTATTCTAGAAAACATTTAGCAATATCTCTCCTAATTCAATAAAAAAACTCAACCTATATAAACTCCCAACACCAACACATTGACATTTCATAATCTAATAATTCATCATTATAAGTAATATCACCTCAAAAATGAAGAAATATAATAAACCGAATATAATTCACACGATAACACCAATACATACTAGTAAGTTAACCATATCAAAGCCTATAGTTCATAATAACAACAAACCTATAATAATTTTTATGTGGTGGCACGAATTTTTAAAATAGCAGGCTCAACATAATGCGTTGCCCAGACTCTAATTACTACCTGAAAAGAAAATCATTTAAGAAAATATATGAGCTAACTAGCCCAGTGAGCGGAGTTTTATAAATAACATGCTTTTGGAAAGTCAAATATAACTTTTGCAAAGTCACGAATAAAATCTACAAGCCAAATTCTAGGTTTCATAAATTTAAATATAATTTCTGAGTAACATCAATATTGATAAAATCATTACACGTTAGAAAACATCATGAACATCATTTTATTTAATAATCCTCATAAAATCCGTCCCAAAGAGTATTCATAATCTCATGTCATCACGTGACCATGTTCATTTTATGTCATACGCGCGTAGACACCAACTTCGGCCATAGGTACCTCATGACCCCTTCACCTTAGGCGGCACAACAGCCAGCTTGTGTCATAGCTAGCATATTAGACCCCTTAGCCTGAGCGGCATATCGTATTAATAGCTTGAGCCATAGGCCCCTTCGCCCGTAGGCGGCATATTTAATAAAATTGGATACAAATTTGAGGGTTTTCATACATTATAAACCATATTTCAAATCCATCATGTTCACTAAAATCATGGGCATCATGGTTGCATAAAACTCCACATAAACTTTTCTAAAGAAAATCCATATAACTTTTCTAAAAAATATCAACTTTTGAAATTTCATAGAAATACATTCATCATAAAACAGTGTAAATTTCTGTCAAATCAAAGCATAACATAACATGAGAATTTCATTCAACACTTAATTATCACTATTAATAAATTCTTATATTTTAATCATTATTTTACTGCCGTAAATTCCCACTTAGTCCTAGGGATCTAACTCCCTCGTTTTATCCTCAATTTTACATATTTGGTTCCACAAAAATCAACATTAACTTCATAGCGTTCTATTTTAAATTCAAGTCACCATTTCATATCATTAATCCATAAATATTAAGATTATGAACTTAATAATACTCAAATTCCAAGAGAATTTTCATTTTAAAGTACCCAAATAACACTTCATTCAAAATATTCAGCTTTAATTTTTCCTTCTTAAATTATGATTTCATATACTAATTTTACATGTTTTCATGTTAGGCCTTGTTTGATTCCAATTTCATGTCTAAAAATAATTTCACGCCATGATTTTCCTTATTTAACTCATATTCAAATAATAAAATCCCATAAGTTAAATCTTCATTATCATATTGTAAACCTTAGGAATTTTATGTTATAACAAGAGCTTGAACCAAAGCATAATCTACTTTTCTTGGATCCATGTATAATACGTTAGTCCTCTAATAATCACCTTAATGTTCACATCTTCTAACTTAAGGCAAAGCAAAAGAGAACTAAAAGCACTTAATTAATTTCTTAAGTTAAAACCAATAACTTCAAACCTTATAATCCCATATCATTCATATGTTCTTTGAAATTTAAATACATGTAGTTTATATTAACAACCTAATCATTATCCCCTTTAAAATTCATCACATGACACCATATAGCAAAATCCTAAATTTCTCAATTTTTGGGGTTTACGAAAATCAACCCAAAATATATAATAAGAGCTAAAGATTAAAACTCATCATCATTTCAACATAAACATCAATTATGTAATCCCTTACCCATATGAAATTGCACAAAAAAATCGAGAGCCCAAGGTCAAGTCACATCAACTAGATCAAAATCCCTCACGTCCTTTCCTTTCTATTTTTCTTTTCCTTTTTCTTTTATTTTTCTTCTATTTTTTTCCTTCTTTCTGCCAAAGCCAAAAACTTCCCAGCGTGTATGTGTCTTTGATAATCATATTTACCCGTAACTTCTTCAACATTTAATTCTTCCTTTTAAACCCTCTGATAACCTGAACTTTCATACCAAATAATTAAATTTTGAGTACGACTTACTATTCCACCTTTAACTTTTGATCCATATATAAATTAGCCCTCAAGTTTAGGTAGCCACGTGAAATAAAATGTAGGGCTTGTTTGATAAATTTTATCTTTATAATTTATAAATTCACTAATAATTAATTTGATAACTATTTAATAATTATCACATATTTTATATTTTAATTAAATCATCACCACTCATTTTTATTTATTATAAATTAATTTTATAAATCTAAAGTCAGTAAATAAAATTTGAGATCTACTCCTTTTGCTTGGATCCACACGCTCCTTTTCCTGTCTTCTTTTTCATCTCTCTAAGCCAAGCCCTCTCTCTCTCTCTCTCTCTGGGTCTCGGTGTCACTCTCAACAGATGAAGAAGGGTTCCTTCTGATCCAAACATTTTTCCTCTCTCTGATGCGTATTTATATTTATATCTATGCATAATTTGTTGAGCGTTTTTAGGTTTCAATTGGGGGGTCGATGTTTATTCTATGATTGTTGGTTAGGAACGCGTCGACGTATGGGTTTTGAGTTGGAGATTTAGAGAAGAGGGTTATTATTAGATGAGGGATTGGCTTAGCCTTGTTAAGAATTATTCGCCCAGTTGTGGGATTGCTCCTTTGCGATTCGTAGCCGAGGACGCCCAGTTTTCTTCCACAACTCTGTGAATTTGAGTATTACCTTTGTTTGCCGTGATTGAATTTGAGGGTTTTGTTTTTTCGAAAATTTAATTTTCTGGACAATGCAACCGGATCATCATCGGAAGAGAGTGACTTGTTTCCACTTTCCTCCTTACCTGCAAAACTTTTATTCGGCTTTTGTGCTCTGATTTTCAACTCATCCAGCAGCAAACGTTTTACTTGGGTCTCGTTTTCCACCATTCTAGGTCCAACGTGAAGAGATCCCTGCAATTTTGCAAGCTCTGGCGCCCAATTTTGACGGGAGATGCAAAATCGGTGCAAATGGAGCAGGGAAGTGAACGCTGGAAGCGTCTGCCAGATTTGGGGGCGTGGGGTGGGTTTGTGGGTGAACAAAAAAGTTAGGGTTTTAATTTGTTGTGGTGGGCCCAGTCCAAGGGAAATGTGTTGGCTGCCATGTAGGATATCGGGTTCCTTATAGTAGCTCAGCTAGGTTTTTAGAAAAATCGCATTAGCTACTCTTCATTTATTCATATAGAATTTAACACTAGTTAATTTCCATCTATGGATCTTATTGTTTTGTGCCAGTGTGAAATGAACCCTGTCATTTCTAGCTGGGCATTTTCAACCTTAAGATATCACTGTTTATTGCAAAAAAACCGTATTTTCTAAATTTGTCAATTTTTATTGTTGAAATGGTCTTTTTAGCTCTATTTTCATTTTTTCTAAGATATAATTTTTTTTATGGTATTTTACTCTTAGAGTAAGTTTGATTATAAGTATGGAATTTATTTGAAAATAGAATATTTTTTTGTTAATTAAATTACCGGTAATTGAATTTCATAAAAAATAAACTGTAATGTGTTTGATTAAAAAAGGAATTCATGAGAAAATATACGGATTGGAAAATAAAAAACCTACCCCCCATAGAAAAATGTTTTCTTTGTTTTCAAGGAAAACGTAGTCACGCGATTAAAAGTTGAAAAATGTTTTTTATGGAAAAAAATATCAATCAAATATCACAAAAGCAGGAATTTAGATGGAAAACGCTATTCTCTAGGGAAAATCTTTAGCAATCACACACAAGGATTATGTTTATAAACTGAATTGTACTTAGAACTTTAAAAAAAGTAATAAAGAAATAATAATTGCAAATATAACAATTAATAGATGAGAAATAGCAAGAATAGTGCGGGAGCTAGAGGAAATGCATCTCAAGTACATCAACTAGTAGGTACTGGATCTCGATCCAAAACAAGAATGAGCTTTAATTTATTTTAAAATAAAAAAGCAAAATTGTAAAAACTAAAAACAATAATAGAAAACATTAGTTTCAGAATCTAGTTGGAAAAAAAAAATAGATAAGGTTTTTTGTTTTAGGGATCATCTGATAACTGTTTTTCTTCACGTTCATTCGAGATATTAAAGCATTATCTCCAATTAAAAAATGTGCATGGGAGAGGAGAGAGAGAAACAAATTTTTTGAATTTTCTCTTTATAATGTAGAAAGAAGAGAGAATATTCAAAAAATGTTTCTATCTTATCCCGTACACACTTTTTGCACTGGAGATGCTTGAGGTGAATGAAGAAGATACAGGAAATTAGTAACTCATAACTTTTATCATCACTGTATTTTACAGATTTTGAGAATAATTAACAAGATTTTCACAGATTTGGTCCTTCTGCATAATAATCCTTTCCAATTTCTTTCTCTTCTTCGGTTCTCGCTTGTCCCTCTCATATTACTATTATTCTCCCCCCTCCCTCTCACCACCACCGGCCACCATCTCATCACTAAAATATTCTTGCTCAATTCTAAAATATTCAGTTTTTCTTATTACATTCACCAAAATATTCTTGATCAATTCTAAACTTTGCTACGTAATTTAGTTCTATAGCAAATAAAAATATGGAGTACTAAATCGAAAAAGGATTCGCAATCTTGCACGATTGACCATCGCTCACACAATGAGTGCTTGTTTTTTCTTGTCCTGTTTGATTGTTGTCTCGAGTTTCAGAGAAAGACCTCCGCTGTCCAAATACCTCTGGAACTCTGGACAAATAGCATCGACTAACTTGTTTCCATGTGGATCGTAAAATTCAGAGTGTAAGAATTCGACAATAACATCAGCCGGTGAGCATCTAGGGAGATTGAACAGCTGCTCTGTGAATTGCTCTCCGTTAAATATATACTCAAGTTCATCTTTACAATTTATCTTCACCCTTTCTAGAGAAGGCGAATGTTTCAACAAATACTTCATCAGACTTGTTGGTGCTCGTAGCCTTCCTGTAGAATTTATGTTAATGATCCTGAGAGGAGACATCAGATGAGGCGATACTTGGAAACGCCAGTAATTTTCAACAAGTTCCTAAAGGACAATAACAGAGGGTCAGACATTAGTGTTGGTTTGCATAGTAACATAGTGTTATCCCAAAAACTGCTACCTAAAGCATGCTTATAACTGAAATTGGAAGCATTTACCTGGTCGAATTCAAGAACTTCGAGATTTGGTGATTTCTGCAACAGACCCAACAGAATTTTTTTAAACCTCGTATGAGTATCCCATCGGTCCATCAACCACTTGCAAACGGGTCAAATTTGGAAAAACCGTCAGATCAGATGGCAAATCTTTTGCACCAAGGAGACACTAGCAGAAATAAACAGAAATAGAATTAGTAATGTGACTAGTCACAGAAAAGAATGCACCATAACAAATCATACTTGGAATTCAGAGGCTGACCTCAAGCGATTCAAGAGATACAACTAAGGATCGAACGCACTGGATTCCACTGAGCATTTTAATGCAACGACCGCTACGTTTTTTCCTAATCCGTAGTCGATGCCGTCATCATCATCGTCGTCTTCATACGTGTACATGTACATATGTGCATCAGTAACCAGCGAAAGTGCTGCTGGTTTAACTACAAGAATAGCTGATAAGGCACTAATGAAGTCCAATTTAACAAGATTTGGAGCATGAACTTCTATCTCACCGTCTAATTCATTGCCGTATGCGATATTTGGAAGCTCATATTGCACGAAAGTCAAGTGGCTCAAACTGGGAGTCGAGATAGTGATATGCTTAACATCTTCACCTTCCCATCCACAACTGATCAAAGACGGTTCTTCAAGCAAAGGGCAGTTTGAGAAAAGCAATTCTGCAAAACTTTTGACTTCAAAGGTAAATAGGGAAAGATACATTTCCTTTAAATTTGGCAAATGAATTGTCCCAGGAATGTGAAATTTGCAGACCATACATAGTCAGGGATTCAGAGTTAAAAAGGTGGTAATCTAAATAACATAACCCTATTATATTTAGGGACAGATAAAGCTCTTTAACATTGTGCTTTAAAGCAGTGTAAATCCAGGGATCAACACAGAGAGAATCGACCGGCATTTTAAATGATAAACATAGCCTGTCAATATTTGAATCCTCATGGTAGAAAAGTATATTTTTCACAGTATCCAACAGGGATTCCGAACCGGTTGGGTTATCACTATGTGTTCTGTCATCTTGTATATCGATATTGGAAACAGCAGTCCACAGGTTTGATTATTCATTTTTCACAGGTTTTTTCCTCTAATGTAGTTCTAACCCATTTCTATTATTTGTATTCCAAGTTTTGATTATTCATTTTGATACAATTAATAGCTATGAATGGAGTTTAATAATTCAAGTTGTAAAATAACATACATGAGTCCACTCTCATTACTTATATATTTTATTCAATAAGATGAGAATAAAGGGACATTGAAATTGAAAAAATAAATTAGTGTGTTATATTATTACTAATTGAAAATAAGTTAGAGATTTATGTTATTAAACATCATATTCTAAGTGTATTTGGACTCTGATTATTCAATGTTTGAATTAAAAAAAATATGAAAACCACATGCAAAGCACATGTTTCATGCTAGTTATATTAAATTTCTATATGAAATAACTTGTTATGTGATATACACTAACACATACATACACACACTTTGCAATTTGCCTGTGAAATAACTCTATGTAGATAGCATATTCTAATTTCTGAATAATATCAGCTGAAATATGGTGTGCTTTGTGATCTATGTGATAACATAATATCAGCTGATGCTCTGAGCATTCCGATCTCTTGTTTCTTCTTTGAAGCTGTATATCAGAGCCTTCATTATGGCCACCTCCATAGCATTGAAGAGTGCTAGTCAACCGAAGCTCTCTAAATTAAAGAATGGAGATAGCAGTGAAGATCTGATCAGCAAGTTGCCTGATGACATTCCCATTCGCATACTCTTCTTGCTTCCTATAAAGTGTCTGATGAGAACCTCAATACTCTGCAAGAGATGGCAAAACCTGTGCGCTTCTATTTCCAACATTGACTTAGAAGATCATGCCGACGGAACAGAGAATAACCCAATGCGTTGTGCTTCCTTTCTGAATATTGTGGAAAGGATAGTTGTGCTCCATGATGGTTCAGATATTGAAAGGCTCCGGTTGTCATTTAAAACTCCGATCAATCCTTCCCATGTCTATTCCTGGATTTCCGCAGCTTCAAGGCACAATGTTAAAGAGCTCGAATTGTTTCAACGTTAAGAGGAACCTTAAATTTGCCTTGCCACCTTTTCAACTGTGGATCCCTCACTGTGTTAACACTGCATTTGATCTGCAGTTTCAATCCCAGAACAATTCATTTGCCAAATATAAAGGGACTGCATCTTTCACAAGTCACATTTGAAGATGAGAGTTCCACACAATTGCTTCTCTCAAACTGCCCATTGCTTCAAGACCTGATGTTGATCGATTGTGGATGGGGAAAAAACATTAAGCATATAGCTATGTCGATTCCCAATTTGAGACACTTGACTTTTCAGCAATATCCCCCTCTTCCAGATGACGTAACTGATGAGGAATCAGTTGACTGTGAAATAGAAGTCCATGCCGCAAATCTTGTTGAATTAAACCACTACCCTCTCAGCTTTTCTTTTGATTAAACCAGCAAGCATCTTCACTGGTTAATGCATCTGCTTACATGTATGATTATGGTGGACCATTAGAAGAAACAGCCAATCGCTGCCTTAGAATGCTTGCTGGAATCCAGATCGTTAGATCCTTAATTATATCGGATGAGACTCTTGAGGTATTTACAGCTTCCAAATTCTGAAAGTGATTTCTTCTGGTGTATGCTTTTCTGTGATTAGTCTTATTTCTAATTTTATTTGTGTTTTCTGCTAGTGTCTCTTTGGTGCAGGAAATTTACCGTCCAATCTGCCCATTTTTCCAAATTTGGTCTATTTGAAAGTGTGGTCTCAAATGACGGGAGAGATGGTTAGAGTTGTGTTGGATCTGTTGTGGAAGTCACCAAATCTTGAAGTTCTTGAAATTGATGAGGTAGATGCTTCTGGAAATCCCTATCTCAGCTATAAGTACACTTTTAAGCAGTTTTTGGAATAAATTCCATGTTAGTGTCCAAAACAATACTAAGTTGCTTGATTGATGATTCATTTTGCATGATGTCTGTCTTTTTCATTGTCCTTCAGGATCTCGTTGAAGAAGATGAGTGGAATTTCGTGCCACTGCCTTATCTGCAGTCTCGTCTCAAAATCGTGCAGATAAATGCTATGGGTGAAGAGCTAGAAGCCCCAACAAATCTGGTGGAAGTATTTCTTGAAGTATTCATCTGTTTTAGAATAGTTGATTGTAAGTTTTCAAGACAATTTCGAACTACAAAATGTGGATAATGTATACGAATTCGAAAGTGAGACATTTAGTCATCCTGCAGCGTCACCATTTCTTCTTCAGGTTGATTACCTGTACCAGACCCTATAACTTACATTGCCTCGAGATGGATGATGTACAGGATATTTTTATGATCTTTAACTATGGGTTTGCATTTGACACATATTCTATGGTGTTTATTGGATGCCATTTGATGGAAATTTTCTCTCAGATGAAATCTTTTTCACACATGAATTAATCTATTTGAAGACACATGTGAACCAAAACTATAACAAAAGGTGCTGTTGATTCTGAGACTCAATAGTTTCTTATTCAGACTTTGCTGATGGAATTTGAAACTTATCCTTACAGTGATGAGTAATGTAGCATCTGAGTTGGTGTTAATGTTTTTGTTATATTACCAAATACTGTGCCTATATCAAATACCAATTAGTGTAGACTCTCATAGATATATGAAAACGCTACCAATGATAAGTTAAAAGACTTGACTCAAGTGCTGTTGAAGAGAACAATTTAAAAAAATTGAAGTTTTAATTAAATCAAGACTTAATTATTATTTTTCTTCCAAAATTTTCTGAAAGTACTTTGATCACCTGCTTGGTATTGAAATCCGCATAGTTCACATTTTTAATTACAATAATTGTCCATTAACTTTAATTAGTAATTTATTTATATCTTTAACATTTTTATCACATCATTTTATCGATGAACTTTTTTGCAACAAATTCTAAGGTAAAGATAGTGGACTTTTTAACTTAGAAACAGACATCTCAAGATTAAAGGTCCAAACGGAGTAAATATTGTCACAAAGATGCCAAAACTCCTAACACTAACGTTGTTGGAAGACTTGATGCAAGCAGTAGTGTTAGCTTTATTGTGAAGAGAAATGAGAGAATTTATGACGGTCGAAAGAACAAATTTTTTTTTTTTTATTTGTAGATTTTGTATGAGGTGTTATTGAATTCTAATTCTAATCTGAAGGTCTGTAAAATGTGCTCGGTCTCTTTCCAACCACCAACAGCCGGTTGGTGGTGTTTTTCTCAACGTTCCAGTAACTATTTACATTTTTCTATTTTGTCATGCATTGATCACGGATTTCCAGTACTTAGTCACAACTCAGCTTAGAACGCGATTTCAACATCCCATCACGTCTGTTTTTTGTGATGTTTATGCCACTAACTATCCTCAGACATTTTCCAATTTTACAAGCATTTTGTTTATAGTTGGAACGCTGTGTAGACTCATTTTGCGACTATTTTCCCGCCACATGAATGTCATTATTTTCCTCTCTCCGTATCTTTGATTTGTATGTGACATTGATTGATCAAAAGAATAAGGATTAATCTACTTATACATTTGAATATAGAAATGTGTTCACAAAAAGAGTGTATAATTATAATTTCACCTCATTTTGTGGACTAAAAGAAAAAGAAAGAGGAAATATATAGATAGAATTATAATTTTACAAGAACGAGAAAATATATAGATAAAATTATAATTTTATTTCTATCTGTAAACATATTTGTACACTCATATGTACGTGTGGCATTACTCAACAACCTCTTTAGTATCCTACCATGTAAATACATGGGACGATATTACTGAAAACTCTCTGCCAATCCAATATTTACCCATGTTTGATCATTAATTAAGACTTTTGAACATCTAGCATTTTCCAGTTTACACAATTAGAAAAATGTCAAACTTCACACACAAGTTTCACAGATTTACATATCCTCTAAGTCAAGTGCCACCAATTCTATGCAAACATATAAACCTCGTCGAACCCTTTCCTGCAAGAATGACAGCACATGGAAACAAGTTAGTTGGTGGTCATTGTTCCATGTTCGATACATCATATACTCACTAGAGGTATTTCCCTCCAACCTTAGAAACAAACCAGAAGGGAAAAGAAAAAAGAAGCACCCACCCCTACACATAAATGGAGGAGGGAGGGGGTGATTAGGACCATGTGAGGTTCAAAACAACGCTTACTCAGCCTTTCCACAATACGTGGGACTGTAATTATATATGAGGTTGTCAAGCACTTTCCGGATGGGTGGTCTGTTCGTGGACTTCCTAGCCTCCCTGCAAGATATTTCGTTGTAAAGTTAAAACATAAGCAGAACTGGAAAATTTTCAAGAGCCTGAGGGTGTATAGAGACACCCCGTCATATGTGTGGTATCATATGTGGGCCCTAACACCATATGAAAGAGGGTGTCTCCTTAGGGTCCTGAACAAGACTCGTTACCTAATGGTATTGCTAAGAATATTTCCAATAGACTCTTTAAAGGTGAGACGCTCTATTTTAGAGTGTCAAACCTTAAAGATTAAGCTCCAATAGATTCTTTATTTTGACTTTCTAAAAGAGAGCATTATTTTAAACTTCTGAAATTTAAAGAGGCCAACTCACTCTATACTGGACAACTGCAAATTCCAGAGGTCATTCTAGGTCTATCCAAACCATATTTGAGACCATATTTGATTTGGCCATTGACATTTAAAAATCAAGTATTGATAAGCAAAGGCAGAATAGAATAGAAATACGTAAAATAGAGAACTTGTTGGAGTGTATTAGAATTTTCTACTTTATAAATTTAAAGATGCTCTCAATAATGCAGGAATACACTCTTCAAAAATAAAGAGGTGGCTGGAGATGCTCTAAGCTTCCAACAGATCAGTTGATCAGAATCATACCTAATAAAGAAGTTTGCAACATGTTGAGTCACTTGAACTGCATCTTCTGAGTGTGGAATCATTGATAAGCCCCACTCAAAAGCATTTTTCTGCAATGGAGAAAGGAATTTGCACTTTTAAGTCTAGAAACTGCAGTACATATCTTGTTATGTTTTCAATTCAATATAGATCCTTTGCATTGCATGTGTTACTAACCAATGACAGTAACTGCGTATGGGAGTATACTAAGCATGAATGTGTGGTGAATTAAGAACAATATATGCACACAAAATTTAGTGACAGGCTTTAGATGAGAAACAGAAAAGGAGAAAACTACAATTAAGCATCTATGTGACAGTGCAAATCTAACAATCCTGGATTGGACAATGTTCCATATAAGCAGAAGTCCAATCTCATACTCAGTTCTTTTGGAAAATAAAATTACAAATTTTATGGTCAAAGTGAGGCTTTCTTTCATTCCCAGCGACTGGCAAGGTAGTGATGCTACAATATAATCAGGAGGAACTCAGTTGAAACACAGTGACATTAGTTATCAAGTATTGTGAACTGCAGTGAACATAAAAGTTTGCAATTTGGCCCCTGTGGACAACCCAAGCACTGGTCTGCATATCAATCTACAGAGTTAAAAAAAAAAAAAAAAAAGAGGAAGAGGGACAGTGGAGAGGAAAAGTAAATCATAGAAATGAATATAACACCTCAGGGTGCCACTGGACACCAGTCACTGGATATTTGCGTGCCTGGATTGTGGAGACATAGACCTGAAATAATGAACAGAAAATTGAGAAATGTGCAGCAAGTGTCAGCTAATGTACTCAAAACAAGAATAAGAATTTGAAATTAATATGGCATAGAAATGGTTCCGCATGTACCTTGTTATCCGTATCTGCACTGGTTGTCAAGATCTCGAAGAAATTACATAAATTAGTGGTGTTCAGAAACTTCTCCGGTGATATTCCATACTGTTTCACAACATTCAACAGTCATATACTTTTTGACTGTGCAAACTGGCTTGTCGAAACAAAATTTCAAACTATAGCCATAAGTAGAATTCAAATAGGACTTCCAACGAATTAAGTCTCAAAGATTGATTAAAATATTAACTATGCCAGGGATGATTTAGCGCTAAATCATTTTTCCTCCAAACTCAATTTGAATCACACATTCTCATAAATCTTAAAAAAGCAACCAAAAAAAAAGGGGAGGAAGCTCTCATGCCAATAGCTCCTTTGTCTTCGACCACACATCAATTTATAATTAAAAAATAAAAAATAAAACTCATTTTTCCCATAAAAAATATCTCTCAAACAAACACTTATATTAATAGCACTCAACATATCTTCCTCTGCGGCATATGATGGACTGATGGTGATCAAACAGACCACAATTTAATTTTCTCCAATGAAGCTAAAAACCATATAGCTCATTGTATTTAACATGGTTGTTGGCATGTTTAACTAATACACCCAGCAGATAGAGCTCAAGATTGGATATTTAGAGAAGACCTGATTCCAGGAAAAGGACAAAAATTATCTCAGGTATACGGCAGAAATTAGGGATCATAGTCCCTGCACCTATCCCGCCCAGTTAACATTGTAAAATTTACCAAACATATGCAAGCCGATTACATTTTTCTAACATTTTATTGTCATTTCATGTATGTTATTCCAAATTTATGTATTCTATAACTTCCTTTACAGATCTACTCAATTACACAACAAATATCATTTCCAAAAATTGGTTTTTCCAGGAAAAAAGGGACCAGTGAGTAATGTTAAATCCAGTTTAATGGTAAAACTGTGTTAATGGCACATGACCCATTTTTGATATGTTATTTCTATTTCAAAATATAAATAGAACAAGTAAAAATGAGTGCTGAGAGTTGTGTAGTGCTTATGGGTTACACAAAATATATTTAGATAAAAATAGTTCTGCCAAATTATATTTTGAGATAAAAATAGTTTCGTGACGTTTTTTGCTTTTCATTCCACCCAAGAGAGGATAGGAGGACCATCATATCTCCAGCCACACACAAACAGAATACAAAGCAAAAACTAACTAAATCCTAAAATTCAGAAAGCTACATGAAGAGGAATAGTGCCTCATTTGCCACTTAAATACAGAAACTGCAGCTAGGCACTTTTTTTTTTTTGGGCCTTCAACATCTCCTAAAAAGTGATAGTTAACCAGATCTGACAATATTTCAGAAGTTCGATATGTGGGTCGACAATCACTAAATTTTTAGGCAGCTTAGTTGTGGACGTGTAGGATAGTTTCCTTTAACACACCATCGAGTGGCTGAAGGACTAACATGAAGCAAGCATGACAGCCACACAAGGACAAAAATTTAAGTCAGTAATCCAGCTAGAAGGGAATATATGGTATGCCATCTTTTGATGCATAAGACAATAAAAAAGATACATATTAAATGAAATTATACTCTAGAGGTGTGGGGCACAGGGCAGTGGTAATCAAGAAAGCGAACTACAGATTTGAAACTTGATCAAAGTACAAAAGCGTTCATCGCATATAACCATGAAAAAAGAAAATTCACACACATGATGATTTTGCATTACAAGGCAATCTGTACTGAGCTTCTTTAGCAAACCTGGAGGAAAACTGCAAAGGATATAAGTATCATCAATTCAAAGCACTGCTGGCTAGAGCGGTTTTATGAAAACAAAGTATTAGTCAAAGTGAGCAGGACCACAACAAAAATAAGCCAGTCCAGAAACTAGAACATCTAAAATGGTCCGGAATACACAGGAAGGCTCATGAAATTAACATCTGAACATACACCCCGATGGAGAACATAAAATTGCTGAAATGATCATATTCATGCAAAAACAAAGACAAATAGGACAATGTAACTACAGTTACGCTACACCAAACCCCCCCCCCCCGGGGGGCGGGGAATATATACATATATATGTCTGTGAAACCCAAGAAACAGAATATGACCAGCACAAAACCAAAGGTCAATAATTTAGAGGGAGAAAACGATTCTCAGGCTAAATCAGAAAACCAACCTGTTATTAAGGAAAGGCATGCAAGTCAAAAGTTAAATAGTACATTTTATATGTATCTTGATACATGCCTTCCCTTATTTTTTTCTATTCTTCTACCTAACATTTATATGAAAATAGGGTGATAAATTTTAATTGGCATTAGTATGTTAAGATTATGTATATGTTTCATTTGGTCTTTTAATCTATCACAAAACATTAAATGCAACACCACGCAAAGCAGAGTAAGGACTTAAGGTTTTATACACACACACCCACAAAAAAAAAAAATTGAAGAAAAAAGAAGCATTTCCTTAGCTAGCATATAAAGATTCAAACATGTGAAATTTTCAGCCCTTCTGACAACAAGGAAGACCATGATACCAGAGTCATATTTATTTCTACGGAATTACAAAGTTCATTATTCAGATGAATGGACAAGGAGTTTAGGGGGCAAATGGTGGAGACTGATACTAATATTTTAATTAGGAAATATTAAATGCTATGTTTACTGCATATGCAATGCACTTGATAACGGATGAGACGTGCTGACAACAAGGAAGACCATGATACCAGAGTCATATCTATTACTAAGTTCATTATTCAGATGAATGGACAAGGAGTTTAGGGGGCAAATGGTGGAGACTGATACTAATATTTTAATTCGGAAATAATAAATGCCATGGTTACTGCATATGCAATGCACTTGATAAAAGATGAGAAGTGCTCTAGGTAAAAGGTTTGAAATTGCATGTTAAAGCAGAAAATATTATCATGCCTATCATCATTGTTGAATATTGCAGTAAATCAGACATACTAGCAAAGTGATTTGTTTAATAGCTCTACAAGTGTTTTACATTTCAAAATATAAAATTTAATTGTCAAATTAACTTAGATAATAAATACCTTTGAAATACAGTCCCGTTAATATCTATGTTACTCATGAATTGCAATGTAGATGCTTGATCTGCAGCATTAAAATTTTCAAGAATGTTGTTGTCCTGTTACAACATTATTAAAAAAATTATATAAATGCCAATTAACATATGGAAGAAAATTATTAAAAAAAAAAAATGTAATGGAAATGAAAAGAATTTAAGAATAAGATTATACTGTAACAGACCCCTCAACCCCAAAGCATCACTAGGAAATGAAGTTAAAGAGGAAAATGTTGTTAGAATAGCATCGATTGTGAACATATGAAAAACCAATCTAATTCATAATGATTTCTTTTGACCATTCCAAAGCCAATTTTCCTAACAAGTTTGCTTGGTATAAGACAAAAAATTAAAGTATGACTGATGGAGATTCTCTTAGTTGTATATTATGAATGCTTTCTGAGATTAGATTCTGATTTTAGGAAAAGCAACTAGGTTCTTGTTTAAGAGGTTTCAAGTGTTCCCCGTTGTTGTTGTTGTTGTTGTTGTTGTTGTTGTTGTTGTTTGAGGAACTAGATTCTGATTTTACGAAAAGTAACTAGGTTTTTGTTTGTATCTCCTGCTTAAATTAGATTATTTGAGCATCCACATAAATGATCATGAGTTGATTAATGAATATCTAATTTATCTTTCTCCCTGTTAGATTCTATCTTCCCCTTCTATCTCCTTATTATTACCTTTTTCTCTTCTATACTTACTATCCTCTTCTATATTTCAGTACTACACTCATCATGAGAAACCTCTAATCCACCATATCATGGATTTGGATAAAATCTAGCTCTTCTCTACAAAGTAAAATGAGATTTCTATTTCTTATCAATAATATTCATTACATTGAGCATGAGAAATTATAGAAAACCAACTATCAAATATGTGTCAACAGAACCAGTTTTGTCATAGAAATACCAACTGAAATTCCCCACCAAGTGTCCTCTTTCTCTTTTCCCCCTTCTGTAAGTTGAGGGAAATGGCTGGCAGGTGAAGAGGGGGTCAATAGAAGGAAACCTCATCATCCATGCACGAATCTAAGCAGCTTACCTTGCTGACAATCATTGTGATTAGTTCAAATCCTAAGCAGATGGCGAGCAAAGGGAAATGATCTCCTGCATCATTTTTGCTCAAAACATTCTGCGTGAAACAAATCAAAAGGCAGTCAAAACAACGTGACTCTTAATTATGATAAGGCAAAATAATCTATCAAGAAAGCATGTTTCTCATTCCGACTGCAAATGGTAGAGCAAGAGAAATGGAGTAGAAACAGATGTCAGTTTTGCATACCAAGTGGAACAGTGATGTACCTTAAAAATTGACTCAACAACATCAAAGTAGAGACCCTTCTTTGCCCATCCTCCAGTGAAAAGCATCCCATTAACTAAATTGAGTTTCTGCAGAATAATTTATAAAATTAACTGGTCACTGAGCAGGGGAAAAGTATGGCATAATATTATATTGAACAATGTAAATTGTACTGGTCAATTACTATTGCAATTTCATATATCTAAACTAGTAGCTATGTAGTAAAATCATCAACATTAAAATAATTAATCACCTCGCCTAGAGAATGCCTTTGAGGACAAACCTTTGAGGACAAAGGCTATCCTCATTCAGTCATTCCCAAAGAATCAACATATTTCAACTAAAGATGCATTGAAGAATGCCGAGAAGCACCAATGGATAAAAGACAGAGTGATTGATAAAATATACAGTATTGATAAATCTTGGGAGCCATGGACAAGCACTAGCATAAATCTGCACAATAAAGCAAACAGGAACCAAAAATATACTTATTCACTATTTTTCTTCAGAGAGCCCCATTCACCTTTTTCTATTTAATTTTTGTGTGTGACTCATATTTCATTCACAAGAGGTCAAAAATCAAGAACCAACTAGCGTGAGAGCAATAAAACGTTGGAAAAGATAATCTTTGTCCGCCTGATCAATTCCACTTCATTTCGCTTGAGAGTGCTAAGGATTACTTTATTTATTTTTTTGAGGGGGGTGGGTAGGGGTGTTGGCAAAAAGAATGGCAAAGATAGAGTAGTTATTTCTCTTTAGTGGGGAAAAAATCAAAATTTAACGTATTATACAGAATACAAATACATTAATTCAAAGGACCATGAGCAAATTAATATACGTTTTTCTTTCATATTACGGGTAGGTAGGTCCGAATATAACACACTAAGTTCAAACAGAGATTGAAGGAAGACAATTATTCACTGGAAGCGTAATCAAGCATTGAAGTTCTCTTATTTCCATAAGCAGATGAGTTATTATGCCCTATAATTTATTCCATATATCACCTCAGCTGCAATAGATTTCCTCTCTTTTTTTTTTTTTCTTGGGCCCCAGTCCATACTGTGAAGAGAACGAAGTAATTGATAAACCAAATGATAGTTATTCAAGCGTGATCAAGAAGAAGAGACGTATTACTTCGTATAGAACCTCCCGGCGCTCGTTGTAGATAAGAGGAATGACCCTAGCGCCAGCCGATTCCACAAATTTCACATAAGAGGCAGCGATGTAGGAAGCATTAGACGCGTTGTTAAGACGGCCAGAGGCACCATCTCCGGGATGGCTTAGAATACCAATAACCGGCCGGTAGTTCAGCTGAGGGTCCTGCGCCGGGCACCTCGGGAGTTTCGAAAACACGTCGGGTGTACTCGGCAAAAGCAGCGGCACAGTAGTCGATCGAGCGTCAGCAGAAGCAGTAAGCTCTCTGGAGAGAGCAATCAAAACCGGGATCCACAGATAGTTCAACATGTCAGATGAGGGCAGTGGCTTAGAATAATATACTGAATGTGTATGTTGAGAATGCGCCTTGGGTGTGTACATGAAGTGTGGTAGGGTTAATGAGGAGACAACATTATTTGATATGCTATGAAGGATGTGATAACATGGAACACAATGGTATTGGGTATGCACAAGTTTGGAGAACCAAATTGAGGAACATCAACACCAAACTGAAAATGAAAATGCTAATGAAAATAACATTGTGAATGAAGCCAATGAGAAGGAGCTAGTTGAGCCTTATAAGTCAAATAGCAATGTCAAACCTGAATTTATTGGGCTGTGAGTCGAAACTTAAAACAGGACCCCATGTTGTAACCTATGTTTGAATTTTTTTTACTTTCCTATAATAAATTAGCAAATATGAAAAAAATATTAATAACTTAGATATATGTGTGTTATATGAGAATATTTGACAAATTTGACAAATTATATTATACTAAGACAAATGAAAGTTAGTGAATTTTAAAAATTGATAATGAATTTTTTAGAAACACTAACTGGCAGTGTGTGTTCATCTGGAGTTTTGAAGACTATTATAAACCTCTTTTTTAAATGGATGAAAATATAGAATATTATATAAATGTTTTGGAGACACTTCAGAAAAAATTGTATGGAATTTTATTAAAAACTGCTAAAATTCTTTATTAATATGAGCTAAGGAGTTTAGATTGGAATTTTAGAACAAGTTCTACTTGAGAAAAATCTGTGTAAGATTGTGTATATTCAATAAATGAACTCTGCCCCTTCTTCTACTACGATCCTTCTGTATTTATAGGAAAAAGGAAATGAGAGGGAAAATTAGTTACATACTAGGCTGGGTCTGATCCGACACAACTATTATCTTAGCGAATCCTATACCACTTATGGAAACGACTCAGTGAGCAACAATGCAACTTATCTACTGTCAAGCGAGGCAATCTTCTTCCTTTAGTTGGGTAAAGTTCATTTTAAAGGGAAGCCACCTTCGCCTCTCATCTCGTGAGAGCGTGTATACCCTCTCATAGTCAATTATTTACCATCATAAGCCCCCTTACCCTCATCAAAAGACCTAAGTATTTTACCTAAGTATTTTAAAGAGAGTGAATGAGTGTACCCCATCACTTCCTACCATTAGAAGAATGAGCCCTCATTATCTGACGATTCTGATTCCTTACCGCCTACAGAAGCAGTTAAAATTACCTGTTGGTAATTGCTGCTATTGATTGAATTACCCTTAAAACCCTTAATTGTGCACGAAATCCCAAAACCTCCCTGATTCTTGTTGGATTACCCTATAATGAACTCAAGCACCGTTTCTTTGGACAAGGAAAAATTATCAATCTCAGATTTTTTTCCTGAAGACTTCAACTCTCCAGAAAGATTTCTAGAGTCGGAATCGATTCTGTATCTACTACAAACTCCGCAACCACCGCTCCTTCCAGGTACTTCCTTGTTCTGTATTTCATGACTAGATTCATTTTCAATGTTTTCTGCAGTGACCGGAATTTTCGTAAAGGGAAAATTATTATTTTAAAAATCTCACAGAATTTTAGCGTGTCGCTACCATTCTAATCCTTTATTTCATAGTTGGTTACGATAAAGATTTAAAAGAATTTACGTCGCTCGTCTAATCTTGTTTTAAGGGAAAACACAATATTATAATTAATTAGATTTTATCTTCGAATATTAGATTTGAGTTCAATTAATCATATTATTAAGTCCGCTGTTTAAGAAATTTCTTTAGTTCGGCCCAAAATGTGGAGCCTTGTAAAAAATTTATATTTAAACTCAAAGTTTATTTCAACTTGTTTCTAAGAATCCATTTGGGTCAATTTTAACTTAAAGCTTATTTCATATCCAAGTCCTTATTTAAAGGCCAATACTCATTCTTTCAAACCCAAAATTTGGTGTTATGTTTATTTTTGAAGCCCAAGTTTAAAGTCCGCTATTCACTTTAACTCAATTTAAAAGAAACTTTATTAGCCCAAATTATTACCGCCTAGCCCAACGTGAAGGCCAAAATTGAAATTAAGCCTTTTTAAGCCCACGTTTTAACCATTCCTGCAAGCAAATTAAGCCATGCCAAACAGCTTTTTGACCAACGTTGAAAAGATCAACCATCTGAACAGGGAAAAAAAAAAAAATCCTCCACTCCGCTCTGATTTTCTGTAAACGTGAAATCTCACCATATTTCCGTAGATCTCTCTCAATCTCCCCACGTTTGCCCCCTTGCAATATATACATATCCTCTCAATGAATTCAGCAAGAAAAACATACACAAACGCAGCAACATATTCATAGCATAGATATACATCCAGTTCATTCTTTTTTCTGCAAGCATTTCACACCATACATTCAGGGTTGTCCTATTTGAATATAAACAAATACAAAAAGTTTAACAAAACTGACACATGACACAATCTTGTTTTTCAACACATCATATCACTTTTACATTAACACTAATTACACACAACACTTGTCAATTTTGTCAAAAATTGTCTCTTTTTTTGTCCAAAAAGAATTTTCCTTCACAGAATATTAAACACACACTTCCATCTCAGTACATTTAGAAATTACATGCATTCCCTGCGTTTCTACTATACTACACGTCTACACGACTGCAGGTATGCACTCACATACATACACTGGAAATTTCATACTAGAATACACACGCTACGTTTGCACACACATATACACTACTGCCTTCTCGAACCCACCCCTGAATCAAAGTGTATTTCAGCCATCGTTCCTCCAATCCGACCTTCCATCCATCAGCCACTGCCATTCATCACCACCGTCTCTCCCAGTCAAGCGCTATCCCTTCAACTAAACCCATCAGCCACTATCACCGTCCCGTCATCCTTATTCAACCACAGCCACAGCCAGTTTCAGAGCCAAAATAGAAAGGCAAAAATATGGCCGCATCCAATGCCAGCTGCTACCACCACCAAGCCACTCTTTTGTGCTCATGTTTTCCCATCAACAGGCCCCAAAACCAGAAATTAGAAGCTCAGAACCCATGACTTACCTGTCATTGCCGGAAAAACTTCATTCTTGGCTGGAATTTCACGAACCCGTTTCTTGAAACCTGCAACTCAATTTCCTCTCGCGAACCCCTCACTCTTTCTGCCACTATCGCGAACCATTCCGACCCATCAAGCTTCAAATCTCAGCCCCAAACCCAAGCTCGACTGGAAACCCCTTCGAACCCAGCTCTCGGTCACAAAGCTCAGCTTTCGATTCCTCCTCACTGGAACCCATCTCGGTTGAACCTCAGACCCGCAACCTTTTCCACCAAACTCCCAAGGCCTCTGCCTCTCGACCGCGACCCTTTGGTCCTCAATTCGAACCCAAACCGCCGTCGACCGAACTCCAATTGTACTTTCTTTCACACTCACACTCTGTTTCGATTTCGATTGGGGCAAAGAGTATGATTTGGAGATTTTGGATTAATCCCAATTGCAATTGAGCCCCCACCTGTCTAAGTGTCCCATTTCAGTCCTCATGATTTGTTTTACGCAAGAATTAGACCCTGTAGTATCTTATCAACCTATTTCAGTCCGTGAATTCATTGATGTTTGACTTAACCCAAAGTTTCAGTCTGGTCCATTTTAGTCCTTTAACTTTTGGAAAAAATCAGTTTCAGTCCCAAAGGATTCTAAAAATTATATTTTATCCCCAAACTTTTATTAAATCATATTTTAATCTAAAAACTTTCAAAGTTCAGTTATTTTACACAAAAATTTCAAAGTTCACAACTTAAATTCATACTTTTATTTAGTTTTAAATATTTTCGAAATTTCTAATGTTAATTATTAATCGTTTAGACAAGGAGCATAAGTTGACACATATTTGACTGCCTTATAGCTCAAACTCGAAAAAGAAAAGCAAAACGAGG
This sequence comes from Nyctanthes arbor-tristis, assembly GCA_963692815.1. Lineage (NCBI taxonomy): Eukaryota > Viridiplantae > Streptophyta > Magnoliopsida > Lamiales > Oleaceae > Nyctanthes > Nyctanthes arbor-tristis. The sequence continues at coordinate 2,260 of CAVNYN010225947.1, read as the reverse complement.
TAGAGTCCTTACTAAAGTTATTTTCCAAAATTATATGTGCACATTTTTAAGAAAATATGATGCAATTACATGTTATGTATTTATGTATATGCTTATGTGATTTATAAAAACATGGAAAGTATATGCATAATTAGCTTACCTTAATTTGGAGCCCATAGACTTAGCTCACTTTAATTGGGAACTCATACACTTAGTTCGTTATTTTGACGGGCCCATAGACATAAACAATTGCTGGTTGAAAAACAAGCCACAGATATAATTTGCATGTGTATATGTGTTTAAATAACGTAATATGTATTGCATGATTTAAAATTAGTGCACGGAAATCTATTCAATTTCTTTGAAACACTCACTCCTTTATTAAAAAACATTTCAAGTCCTGGAACTGACAGTGACTCGACTGAGGATGGCAATTGAAAGAAGGAAAATAGAAAAATGTTTAATTAGCAATATTTCTTGTTATTATTGACAATGTTATTTTTCTAGAGTTTGAATATTCTGTTAATATTGACAATGAATTTATATGAGATTAGTGAACTTTAGTTTTTAAGAAATATTATGTTGTTTTTTCTAAATAAAGAAAAATTTCCGTACTTATTTTTTTAACAAATGACCTATTTTTCATATTTTATAAAGACATAGAATATATTTGGTAGCGTTTCGAGTACTTAGAACTCAGGGTGTTACATTTTCCACTTTTGGTTAATACTCTAGCAATATTGTATGTGTTTTAGTTCAAGTTGTTTTCCTGCTATATTGTTGCTGAAGCCTTTCCTTTTGCATCATGACCTCTTCATCTTTTTTTTTTTTTAAAATTCTGAGTCGCTTTGTGTTTTCTTTTTTAGGGTTTTCTCTTCTTTAACTGAGTTTTTCCAAATTTCTGTGTCTTGATTAAAAGTACTACTATCAAAAAATCTGCTCAAAAACCCTATAATCGCTCAAAGAAATCCAAGAGAAAGGCTTCGCCGGTTAGTTCTTCTTCTCCTTCTTTTTCGAACCCTAGAGATAAGGTTATAAGAAATTTCCCATCTGAAACCAGCGTATACAACTCAACTTCTTTGCAGACATTTTCATCAAAATTTTTCTGGTCATTCCAGTCGCAGTATACCTTTAGAGCCCCTGATGATGGGGAAACCCTTGCTTCAGCACGCAAACGTGAAATAGCCAAATATTCATATTGCATTTGTGCAGGTCTTCGCTTTCCCATCCATCCTTTCATATCTAGTCTTCTTTTTAAATTTCAACTTTGCCCAAATCAGCTGTTACCTAATGACTGGCGGCATTTAAATTATTTTTGTATATATGTCTAAAGAATGGGATAAATCTTACTACGAATATTTTTTGAAACTTTTTTCAAATGAAAAAATAGAGCGATGACCGAGTCACTTTTACACATAGGGTAAAAGCCATAAAAGGTTCTAATATGCACAAATCCTAAAAGTCCCAAGTCTTTCTAGGGTTGGAAGAATAAATTCTTTTTGTTGTATCACCTAAAGACCCTTTACCTTTGTCTGAACCTGGCGATCATCCCTACTCCAAGCTTTCAATTCATCTCCTCTGTTTTCTGATCTTGAGGAAACAGAGATTGATAATACTTCAAGCCTTGAGGTTGAAGAAGGCACTGCCACCACCATCTTAGTCGATAAAGATTTGGTGCCTGTGAGGATTGGTCGTCCTCTGAGTAAGCTACGCTTTGCCTATTTATTTTTCCTTCTCCTTTTCCTTTTCCTTTTCTTCTTTTTTCTTTTCATTCTTTCTCCCTTTTTTATTATTTATTCGCTTTCCCCATTGTTTTGTTTGTTTTTTATTTACAGATATGTCTTAAGAGGAATTTACTGATGAGTATATAACTCACTTGGCCGAGCAAAAGAGGGAAAAGTGCTCTGAAAAACGTCATCGCTCAGACACAAAATAGTCTCTACTCGTCCTTCCACTCATGAAGCCCAAGAGTCTACCACCACATCCTATCGCTAGCGAACCGTATCCCACCCCAAACCAGCGTCTTCTCTCGATGACTCTGCTATCGGAACTGGTCTGCCTCCTCACTGCCGGACATGGTTCCTTCTGATAGGCATGATTTGAGTGGCCTTCCTTCCTCCGTTGCTAACATGATCACCTCTACACTAAATCCTTTAACCATTACCCCTATATCCAATCAATTATCTGTTTCATCCACTATTATACCTCCCATCTCAACCCCATTCTCTAAGAACAGCGTGCTACTGGTAAACACTTCAGACTTGGGGCCAACTTTCCCTCC
>CAVNYN010225943.1:0-25320 GCA_963692815.1 Nyctanthes arbor-tristis | reverse complement strand
CCGGGGGTGGGGGGGGGGGCGCTTCTACAAATTTGGTTGAGGCTTCTTCTTTTGTGGCAAACCAAAGAAAATGTCTGTGTGTGGACTATAAAGCGGCAGGACCACCAATTACAAATTTAAGTGAATGAAATGAAATTTAGTAATTTACAAAGTTCATCTGAAAAACCAGATCCATAACCATGGCTTATGTCAACTGCTATAAAAAGAAAAAAACGAATGATCGAAACGTGAAAAACACTTCTCTTATTCCTGTTCGACCATAAGACAGAAGGCTAAATAGATTGCGATCCAACTGAACAATGGCTAGAATCAACTGCCTTTGCATATCTCAAACGAATAGTCGAGCTCCAAATAGCATCTTTTGTCATCATCTTCAAACTACACAAGTTCAATACACCAGAAAACATTGCCATAAGCAGCATAATCAGCTAAGTTTCAAGAAAAAAGAAACTCTTCTTGACATGAAAATATAAAATTATATACTTTGGGACATTAAAGCAGCTCTTAGGCACACCAAACACACTGGAAGTAAACAGTCAAGAATTGGTAACCTTTTAAGTGTCATTGTTATTTTTGAAACTTACCCCATAACCAAAGAGTTGCAGTCGAGTTAGATCGAGAGAATTATCAAACATATAACGATAGATAAGGTGTCACGTAGCCTCTGAGTACTAAATATATGACCTTATGATCATCATTTTTTTCTGGTGCTATAACAATTATCCACAACAAGCATAGAATAGTCTCCAATTGATGCAAAACCAAAATGAATACCAGTTTAAAGTAAGTGCCAAACACGCCACATTAAGAATTATCTATCAATGCACACACCTTAAGCTTAGCTATATATATTCCTCTAGCAAGCACCCCAGATGGAGTCGTCTCTTCCTCTAAGTTGTGTACATAAGGTTCTTTTTGTGGAGCAAAAGTTCCCAGCATACCTTTGCTTTGATCAACTGCAGTGAAAAATCAGAGGGAATGACGGAAAGGACTTTAGGGATTGTTTGAAGCTATTTATCCGAATTGAATTATAAAGAGAAATTATAAAGAAGTGAAATGAGTGGTGTAGATTTAATATAAGTTTGAAATTTATGGTTATAGATGAAAAATAGTCAACTCACTAGTCAAATCAGTAATATGTGAGATTATAAAGAGAAATGATAAATAGGGTCAAACACCCCCTTAATCCTGGGCGACCTACCCAAAGTAATGGATGGAAAAGAAAACAAGCTTCTCTTTTTAAAGAATTCTCTCCACCAGTTTATCTCACCATTTAATCACCCCCACTCCACTCCAACCTCCCCCCCCCCAAAAAAAAAAAAAAAGGGAAAAGATAATTTTTAATCATCAGAATATATTCTTGGAAAATTTTCCTAAGACGTACCCTTATTAGTACTTTTCACTCTATTCAGATAAAGAGCATAAGTTCAACATCCAAGGAAGGAATTGAATGAGAATCGGGATTTGCCCTGATGGGAAGACTGTCAAATTCTAATGTCTGGCCAGCAGAAGTACTTACAAATTTTTTATGCTTTGTTCAAACACCCCCACGCATAGAAGGATCACAAATTGTTCTAGGAATTTGGTAAAACAATTTGTTGAAATTCCATAAAGAGCAAACACTATTAGAAGATGTAAGTCAGATTCCAAACCTTGCAGGCCAGATTTCCAAACTGTATTTGTGTAGGCCAGTCCCGAGACAATGTTGTGAAGAACAGTAAATGTTAGCTTAAGGCGGTAATCAGAGCCCTCCCTGAGACTAAAAAGTGAACGTTTGCTCTGTTCTTCAGCAATCGGCAAGGGACTATTCAGCTCCCCGAAATCAGAGGATATGATCCCGATGGATTGAAACTTAACTTCAGGTTCCATTTGACCTGAAAAAGTATACAGCATTACTTTTACAGAATATATGGAGTAAAGAACATAATGTTTAGCAAGGTGATTTTTCAAACGAACCATTTAAATCGCTTTCAAGGCAGCCAAGAAGCTTCTCCTTCCATCTTCTTAAACTCTCGTCCTCCTAAAGACAACACAATGAATTACTAGTTGAATATCATTCAGGTGATCCCAAGTAAAAATCTGAACAAAACAGAACAGCACCCACTGAATTTACTAAGAACTCTACAATTATTTCTTCCCCTTGACACCACTTAAAATCCATGTTAGTTCTAAATGGTCGAAACACTACTGATGCACATGAAAATTTGAAAAGGAATCCGCTTGTGATCTGTATTCTATGTGAACCGCTAAAACTGTGTGTGAACAAACCAGGGATTGACGGCACAAAGCCATACATGGACAAAGAACTCCTAGTCATTAGTGCACTGCAGAATCTAAAGTTACCAAATTTCGGCCTGGAGAAATAAACAGGGTAATAACTGAGACCGTAGATTCTTATAAACATTGCAAAAGTAAGAACTATTAATCCACCGAGATCTACACCATTGCCTACACTCTTTCCCTACACACGCTCTTCCGATCTTGTCAAAACACCTCAAGAAAAGCTTGAACTTTTAGAGATGAACAGATCTTTTATTCAAATTTAGTCCTATATAGCAAGTCCATCCGGTGTAAAGATCATTAGTTTTCTCATCAAATGCCCAAAGCGAGCACAAGTTTCATAAGTAATGACCATCAGGCATCTGTTTTATACAACATTTAATCAAGAACAAGATTTTGCAGAGAAATCAGAAATCTTCAAGCAAGAAAAAGGAGATTGATAAGCCTTACAACTACAGAAATGGTAAGAAGAATAAGGAAAAAATAAAAAAATAAAACCTTGTCTTTTTCAATCTGTTCTTTGAGGGGAAGAAGCGGGCCAGGACTGAAGTTCTTAAAAACCCTTTTATTTTCTTGATCAATTTCATCAAAACCCTCCTCATCATAATCAGACACCTCCTCCACCTCTTTCTGATTCTTCATTTTTTCTTGTTTCTTCTCTTCTGTAACTAATCTTGAAACTGAAGCACTCGACCCTGCCTCTTCTCTCTTTCCACTCTCCATCTCTCTCTAGAACTGCACAGAAAGTAAACACTACGACCGGGGATTTTGAAAAGGGCCGCTCAAGATGGGGGGAAATGAGACTATTAATGTGGGTAGTCAAGAATATCTCTGTTCTCTCACTAGCATTTCTTGGCCAAACAGACAGTTATTTCACCTGTCGTTGTCGAAGTGTCACCCCTTTCTCGTGTACTGAGAGCACTGTATTGGAAGGAGATAAATGTACAGTCGTTACATTCTTTGATGGCCCCTGTTCATGTTGGAGTGTCCGCACTTTTTTCAACAATAATTTGAAGGAGACATGTTATATATGAATATTTGATATGAATTTTCTATAGAATTAGATTTTAAAGCTTGAAATCAGATCTAGTTACGCGATTGCATAGACAAATCTATACGGCACCTAATGACCTGTATGGTTGCACCAGGCCGCATGGGCCGTCTGATGGAGCCGTAAGGCCTGGGGCGGCCGCACGTGTGGTAGCGCCCGCACAGAATAATTGTGCGGCCCCACCAGACCGTGCGACTTAATCATACGGCCTGATGCAGCTGCACATGTCATTACTTATGGTCGCATGACCAGATATGGTTCTAAACTGTAGAACTAGACCTGGTTATATAGAAAACTTGATATTTGATATGAATAAATACCACTATTAATTTGTGAATAAGTACTTACAGTATTTATTAAAGATATTCCACTTCTATTTTTTTTACATATTTTAAGGAAAATATAATTAATGTTATTAGAAATATACAATTTAAGAATGTATTTTTTAATATGTCATTTGATTTATTTAACATTTTACTATAAATCTTTTTTTTATTGATTATCCTGAATAATAAATAAAAATTTTAGAAAACTAAAAAGTTAAAAAAAGAAGGGGGAATGTAATTTGAAACGGATAAAAAATTGGTAGAAGAATACCTTTTTGAGACAGAATAAGTGACAAATTATGATTGTTAATTAACTCATGTCAAATATTTAACTCGTGTCAATTATTCATGTTTAATTATTGGTTTGTGTCAATTATTCATGTTCAATTATTGGTGTTGTAATGGAATCAAATAATGATATGTGTTCCCTACATCCCCTTAAATCACATGATACATTAGTGCTTGAACGTTTTAATATAGAAAATAATAATGTACTATCTCTGTTTCAAAAAAATAGTCCACTTTTCTTATTTCGTCCGTCTCAAAATATGATTCAGTTTCATTTTTGAGAAATAGTTAAAATATTAATTATCTTATATACACCTATTTAATATGCATACTTATATAAAAAAGAATAACTAAAATGGAATAATTAATAAATTAAAGGGTACAATACGTAAATGTTGTTAAAATTTACGTTTTCAATACTATTAAATGAATTTTTCTTAATATATATGGAAAAGGGAATTAGACCATCTTTTTTAGACCACATAGTATTATTTTGGGAAGATTTATTATTTATGATCTAATTCTTGAACAATTTAGACATTGGTCCATATGTAACAGTTTAGTATTCTCTTATGAAGGTTGTTAATATATTAGTTTTACTAGAGGAAATTAAACATCCTACCACTTTTTTAAGTCCCAACGTTTTTAGACCATATATCAAATTAATTGCAATTATGCCTCATTGCATTACTTTTATATCATTACTTATTTTATATTTAATAAATCATTTTATTTTATCATTTTAATAAATCAACGTAATTAGTTATATAGCGTATCATATATATAGCGCTAGATCAATTTTAATATTAGATGTGTGTGTATATAAATATCTCTATATATACACATATATATATAACCCTAAATGTCACTCAAACACCACAACCCCCTCCACCTCGGCCGCCGCGGTTGCCTGGGCACCCCACCACTCACCACGCCTCTCACCACCACAATTTGTCACTGTCGGTGCACTCCTTACCACCCACCACTCCCACTACCACTACCTACCGCCTCTGCGTGGCACCATAACACCGCACTATCGCGCTGCTGGCGTGAGTATTGGCGCTAGCAGATCCTGCCGCCCGCCTCACCACCACAAGCTATTACCACTACCACCGCGTCCCACCACCCGCTACTCCCACCACCACAACCTACCGCCGCCACCTAGCACCACAATACCCCGCTACAACGACCATTGGTGGCAATCGCTGCTATTTCACAGCCATTATTGCGAACAACAGCAGCGCGCGAATGCTAATGTTGTTAGTAGTCAATGCTGCTGTAGTGTTTCTCAGATGCGGCAGCGACGGCTCTGCCATCAGGACGTTTTTCCGGTGACTGAATCTACATATTATTATTATTATTTTGAATTTCACACTTTGCGACTGGACCTCTATCTCTTCATTTTTTTAATCATTTTGTTACCATTTGACAAAAACCACAACTGAGTTTGTGTTTGATTTTGTTATCATTTTGTTTGATAAAAGGCCAGATTCGAGCACAAGAGAAGAAATTTTTGAGGAATTTGCTTTCGGCTTTGTGTTTGATTTTATTTGGAGAAAGAGATGGATGGCGTTGAAAGAATGAATGAATGGAGGTATCGAGGTTGTTACCATCTTCCAGTTGATTTTTTTTTTGTTTATTTTCCTATGTTACCATTTATCATAGTTGTTACCATCTTCCAATTGATTTTTTTTTTTGTTTGTTTTCATATGTTACCATTTTCGTTTTCTTATTTTCCTATGTTTTATTATTTTGTTAACATTTATCGAGCTTGCTACCATCTCATTGTTAATGTGATATTTTCTCGAGTGGTAACATTTGTTTTATGAATGGTAACATTGCTACTGTATTTGTGGCGGCGTTGGTAATTGACGGCAGTCCTGATGTGAAAGTGTTGCTGGCGGTATATGAAAAATGATTATTTTTTTATTGAAAATATTTATACTTTAAGTAATTATTATTATAATTATAATTTATAAAAAATAATAATTAGATCGGAAGAGCGTCGTGTTTTAATTAAAATTAGTTTAGAGTAATTTTGAAATAGAGAATGATATTTTTGCAATTAATTTCAATATAGAGGTATTTTCTAGAATTCTATTAAAGCGGATGGTTTTTATGTAAACAACCCGTCCCTTGGTATTTTAAATACACACGACGTATATCTATATATGCCACACGGGCAGAGAGTTTTGTAATAAAACCTTTCAGGGGTTTTGTAAAGAGAATCTGTAGATAAAAACAACTAAATATTATTAGAATTTAGAATACCACTTTTACGGTAAAAGATTAATAGTAGAGCGTGCAAAAGATAAATTGAGGAAGAGTGGCTTGGTTGAAGAAAATAAAAGTAAAAAATTTGTGCAAACTAATACAAAGAATGTAATATACTCTTTTTTTCTTACAAAACTTTTAAGATGCCCCCACAAGAAAATATACTTTCATACTCATACCCATATAACAATATATAGATGGTTGGAATGGATCTCACCCTTCTTAAATTAATTATTACTTATTCACTTATGTATTGTCATGTAAATATATACGGTGTGTTAATATTAATATTAAAAATTTTGCACAATTTTTTAGTGTCGGTAAAAGAGAAAATTTCCTCCCCGTCTGATTATTAATTTTGAAGATTAGTTGCTATAAACGAAATATGATTCAGACATTGGTCCCACATGATCTTCTATTAATAATGAATTGGTCGTAGGAATCGTGATCCTCGGCGTGATTTGATTGAGTTCATTCACTCAAATAAAATAATAAAGAGTTATGCTACATTCACTTATCGAATCACTTATTTGATTACTTATCATTAAATAATTATTTAATACATTGATAAAAATATCTTTACATTTAATTGAAATATATAGACAAAAAGATACATACACCCCCACCAAATCGTAAAACCAATAACTCAATAAAGAATAGTACATTATATAATAATAAATGCTTTACTGTGGGTTCATCCATGAAAACCAACATTCAAAGGCTGTTATGGAAGGAGGCGAACTGGGTGGCTCATAGATTCGCTAGATTCGCTTTCGATAATTATTTTAATTTGTTATGGGCACATGACGTCCCAACTTTCATTATTGACATTGTAAAGGATGATCACGAAAGGAAATAAAAAAGAAAGTTGTTTGCAAAAAAAAAAAAAAATTCAAAGGCTGTTTGATTTACATTTTCGTTTTCTTAAATCCTTTATAGCATTTGGAAAGATACACACATACATTTCTGGAATCTCTTGTCATAACGTCAAAATCTCACTATTTTCAAATTTACGTGTCGTATATTCATATACAATCACATGAGATGAGCGGTGCCTATGCCTTAACCGAACTTTATCTTTCATATAATTTTAGTCCACTCTAAAATAAGACAAGAGTCATTTCTTGTTCTCCTCATATCTGAATTCGTTTTGGTATCTCGTATTTTTAAAATACTTCTTCCATCATGCAAATATATATTCCTTATAAAAACTCAAACAATCATAAATATATGAAATAATTCCTTATAAAAACTCAAACAATCATAAATATATGAAACAATCCAATCACGGTACATTCTATCCCATATGAGTGTATGAATGCATATCATTTAATTGCCCTTGGAGTGATCTCGTAATTCCGGCAGGGGTGAAGATGATGAAGTCTATCCATGAATTTTCCTTCCTTTTCTTTTGTCGCATTTTACACAACGGGTTGAAGGGAGATAGTGCATCAAACTGAGGGACAACTTGATCCTCACATCCATGGATCCTTATACAAGGAACCCCTAGGAGAGCCACCAACTCAAAGAACCGTCCATGCATGATATCCAAGGAACCCCTAGGAGAGCCACCAACTCAAAGAACCGTCCATGCATGATCTATTATACCAAGTTTGACCAATTGCCCTTCTACATTCAATACGTTCTTGATAGCTCATCTTTGTCTCAATAAAGTCTTTCAGTAATGTGTTTCAGTCCTCTTCCCCAGTGAACAACCAGCTTAGGTACAACACCTAATCAACAACCGGTTGGGGTACAAACCCTAATCACGACGACCCAATTGCAAGAGCGAAGCTCTACCAGCTAAGTTGTATCCCCTAAGCCAATTGGAGCATGCATGAATTGGTGTGCATTCATACACCCACATTGGAAACAGCACCTTGTAAAGATGCTTGAAAATTTTCGCTGTTTGAGAATGGTTCAATGAGCATATTTTTTTGAGTAGTGTATTTGGCAACAGTTCTTTCTTGAACACCACCAAAATCTCCTTTCCAAGACCCGGGCTTTCGTTCTTCTCCCTGTTTCTTGTCTAAAAACATAATCCAAGAACAAAATTCACAAGTTCTGTTACTTTCGTCAATAGAAACATGGTCATAATACGATTGAATTTCTCACAAATACAAAAAATTTACAAAACAGCTCGTCATCTGAAGCGCTGTACAGGTGCCGTCTCTTCGAGGAGTGAAGCGGCTTCAAAACATTCAGCAGCTTCCAGCGCTGATGCACCGCCCTCCTCCTTGTAAAGTAGGCCAAGATTATACCATGCCGAAGAATTCATTCTGTCATGCCTAAGTGCCTCCATTAGAAGGCTCCGAACAACTGCCGTAGATTGGCTACCAATCCGTCTAAGAACCACCGCCTTGCTGACTAGACTTGGAACGTGTCTTGGATCAACATCCAGAGCACACATAAATGCCTTCAATGCCTCTTTCTCATCGCCCTTTGCTTCATGAAGTAAACCTGCACATATATAAACTGAAATGAATCTGGCTCTAGAAGTAATAGAAGTGTAAAACAAGTTCGCTCAACTAATCTCAAGTGCAAGCACATGAAAGGGAAAAGGAAGGAAGGGGGGAATTCGTGCAGCATACTGGGCATTTGGCGTAAGTGGGTTCATACACTGGGTTATACTGTAATAGATAATCTAGTAATAAAACATTTTAACTTATATACCAAACAGCAAGAATAAAACCCCAGCTCTTGCAGATTGTGTTTCTAACCTATGTCAGCAATATTAATGATGAGAAACTACAACAATATTGTTAGCATCAACAAATAGTATGTGAATGGACCTGTTTCTCCCTCACACCACTCGGTTGTCCACATCATTCATAGCAGACCTCATCTGAGTGCCATATCATATCCTCGCTGGCAAATCCTCTTTCCCTCCGAAGGATCACTTATCCTCTCATTTTGGGATCCTCGCATCCCCGCTCGAGACCCTCACATGACCGACCCTCATGCAAGAGGATCATTATGAAGACCTTTGCTTAGGGGACCTCACTGACTAAGGGTAAATAACTTATCATAGAAGATCCTCCCAAGCAGAGGAAGATGATATTGACTTAACATTGACTATAAATAGCCCTCATCCCCACTTGCAAGGGTATGAAAATAAATATAACTCGGCTCCTAACCCGCACCCTCACTATATCAGCCTGTTGACTTGACCATAGGAGGATGTACACTGGCGACCATCCCCGCCAGCGGCATCTTCTAGGGGGTTCTCTTGGTACGCAAGTTCTCCACGTAGGAGCTAGTAAACCGATCTGGACAAGCCATTTTTGGAGGTCAACAGAACCTACACCAGGGAACTTAATCATCCCAACAAGATAAAATGCAAGCCACCATCTAACCATTTAGGTGAAGGGTCTTTTCCTCACTCACAGGAAATACTACTTTCCTATCTGCTCTTCCTTGTTTCTCTCCACATCTCTATTCTCAGAGTCAATTTTTGCTCCTCTGATGATAATTTCTATTCTTTCCTATAGAAATTTGTCAAATGCCCCAGATAAACAATTTTTGTTCCATCTCTTAATTCTGGATATATAAATTTTCCCCTACATGAGAAATGCGGTTAAAGAAGAAATAACTACTCAGCCAGGAAAATGTAAAGGGCACCAACCGCGATGAGTGCAACCATGATATCTCCTACAAATAACATCAAGAATGGAAAATGAAACAGACAATAACCGGTAGCATTAGATTACTTTTGACATATTAGAGACGATGTTCAAACACTGAACTATCCCCAAGAGACTTAATCTTTGGAATAAATTCTACTTGGATTTCATATAAACAGAGCATGTTTTGCTGCTTATTTGAAGGAAAGCTTAGATCATCTCTAATGGGGCAATGTTAATTGCTCTATATGGGGCAATTTAATTGCTCTATATGTGGCCAGAATAATAGAATATGGAATGATGACATAACCTATGAAACATTGCTCTATATGTGGCTAGAATAATAGAATACGGAATGATGACATAACCTATGAGGCCGTGAATTGGGAGAGATGCTGGGCCATTTTATCAAATGATTACTGGTTCATTTTGTAGTGGTGATGAAAGAGAATGAAGAAAAGGATATAAGAGAGCGTGTAGAGATGATGCCTACCATATTCTACAACTGGACGGTGTTATAGACATCCTCTATCTTTTATATGCCATATTAGCTCTTCAGGATTGTGTGGCAGAAATTTTTCTTAATCCGCATTCCATTGGAAATGCCCTTATAAGTTTCATTTTGTGAAGCGGCTAAAGAAAGAAGTTCCAGTAAGGAGCTTATAAGATCCTTATTATAGCAAGCACACAAACATGCTTTAAGCATAAATGCTTTCAAGCAAAACAGAAGAAACAACTTTGGATCAGTTTCCCTTACCTCTCTTAGAATAAGGTTAGAAAAGAATCATAGACAAGATATAAAAAATGAAAGAATAAAAACAGCAGTGATTTAATATGATCTTACCAGTCATATACCATAGAGAAGCAGAAAAAGAACTAACAGCTTCAGATTTCGAAATACAGATCTCAGCATCACGCCACTGGGAAAATCTTATGTAGATGGAAGCCAGATCATGCCATGTTTCCATCTCTAAATTCTTATAATGATTTTCGTTCTCCTGTCAATTCCATATAAAAAATGCACTTCAGTCTAAACATCTTTTTTAAATTTCCGCAAGGGTACTGGCAAAAGGAAATGACTTGGGGTGAGTATAGAAACATGTCCAACCATTTTTGGATGACACGAAACAAATAAGCTACAACTGGCTCTTTCAAGCAGAAAATATCAATGCCAGATATACAGCTCAAGAATAATATGGACCATGAAAAGTGAAAACAGAGAATAATCTTTGTAAATGAATATTGTAGAAAATCTTCTGCAAAAACAAATGAATATTAGGTTCTATGTGCCAAATAAACTTTTAAAACATCATTGAAGCACAATTATTCTTATAGCTCACATACTTTACCAGACAAACAGAGATTAAGAAGGGAATACGGAAGAAATTGAAAAATAGTTCAGAAGTAACTAGTAGCAAAATTCTTCAGTAAACTGGGGCAACAGTCGGCACCAACAAAAAATAAAAAGTAAATGGGGAGATCCAGAAGAAGTTGTCTGGTAAACAAGGGAGGACTCAAATTTCCTTCATCAAGGTGGGAATGATCCAATAGGTGAAGTGGGCTACACAACTATTGAAGAGCTAAGTGGTAGAAAGCTATTGCTTCAAAAGACAAAGCTTATTATTTTCCCTTATGAAGATTTCTTAACTGCAAGACACATATTTCCAAGATCAGCACATAGACTCAATATTTCAAGCTCAAAATGTAGAGCATGTCTGGCTTTCCTCCTTTAGCAGGCAGTAGAGTGGTACTGCACCAGAAAATAGTGCAATTAACAAGTGGTCTTCAGGTAAATTAGCAGTTTAATACTTATTTGACTTTAGTCTGCCCTGAAAATCTGCATAGAAAATGTGCTCATGCTAATGCATCAACTACATGTTTGATGTAGTCCCACATGTACATATCTGGCAGGGCATTACTCATCCTGGAAAGGATAAGGTATCAAGTTATATATATTCCCCATTTGCAGGAAGGTTTTAGACATCACTTCTGGAATTCAACAACACCATAGCTCTTCATAACCATCTCAACTGAAGCATGCTGTAATATAGTCAAAAATTCCAAATAGCATATCACTTAGCTCATCCTAACCATCTACTTCTACTTCACTTAAGAAACCTAGCAAGCATCAAGGCAACTTATGGCTAATGGTAATGTGATTACCTGACGTAGGCATAACCCAAGTACACACTTGAACATCCATCAGAAAATAGCAAAGGGCAAAAAGAGTGACTGCCAAACTTTGCATAACTTACACCAAACATTTCAGGAATAAATGTGATCTCAAAGCATGTGTATGACTAAGCTATGCAAAGTTCTTCGATAATATTTGCAAGTAGAAAAGTAAAATGTATAGAAATTTAAATTTTATTTCAAAAACCCAAAGGCTACACTATAAAGAAGAATATTTTGAAATAGATCGGAAGAGCGTCGTGTAGAAAACTAAGCTTTAAACGTCCTATCTTATACAACCCTCCAATTACACTTTAGCACATGCTCTTCCGATCTCAAACTTTAAGCACTCTGAACGCTCACAATTCAATCCAAGTTAGTTTACAGATAACCTAAATCTAATGTCAGTCTTTCAAATAGAGGTGTCAAGGTTGGTGAAACCATCCTCTTTTTCAAATGTTAACAGAGAAGTCATGAACAGCCACACAACAAGACCTACAACAGCATCTTGATTGATTTAAAGTGCTTAAACACACATTTTAAACACTAATTGGTAATGTTCATCGTCATTCATCATTTGTAAAGAAATGGCATATAACTGTCTAACCAGAGAGTGATTACTAAGAAACACACCTTTTGCCTCTTCCCTGAACCAAAATTTTTCCTCTGAACCTGAAGAACAGCGAGAAGCCGAGTATATGTTTCGATGGCCTCCTTCACTAGACCCTGTGCAAGTTTGAGTTTAGCCTTAGTTTGCAGCAATTCTCCCTGATCCCATTTTCCAGTCTGATCTAAAGCTGCATTAATGATAATTTCTGCATCAAGAAAAGTTTTTTGAGCAGATAATATTCGAGCCAGCAAGATCCATCCTTTTGAAGTAAATCCACCCTCCAATTCAAGTAAACACTTCGCATAATTAAGTGCCGAGTCCAACTTCCTCTGCTCAGCATTTTCTAAACAAAGGTGGTAAACAATAGTGGGATTCCTCATCCTTGTTACTCTCCCACCAATTTCCAAGGACTCGAGAGCCTCAGATTGTCTTTTAATCCTTTCACTATCCTGTACACATGACCTGGAACTTGTTGAAAGTGAGATGCCTTGCATGCAATTGGCAACACCTACCAACTCATTACATCTTCCTTGCAAACTCTCAATTGCCCTGCCAGCAAAAGCAATCCCATCTTCTGCATATTCTGAGTTCTCCCCGCATATCTTTGAAGCAAATAGTAAAGCCGGTACACATTTAGGATCCTCGTGACTTTTCAACTTTCTTTGCCATAAATTCAAAGCAGATAAGTCATCACCTTCTCCGTGGTAACAAAGAGCTAATATGTGATATCTTTCTTTCCGATCTATAATCCCAGGCAGCAATTCGTCCACTTGATTGGCTAAAGCCATCAGTCCACCTGATATAGATAATGCATAGGAAAGGTGATCCAAAATTGACGGATCCCATTCAATTCTCTTGAGGGTAACTTTCCTTAAAAGAATTTTCAAAAGAAGAATAGCCTCCTCAGTATTATTTTTAGGTACAAATGAGCTGTCCATTTGGGATTGCAGACTTGGAGGATTTGCCTCGTCTCCGCCGTACAAAAGAAAAATGGCGAACTCCTTTTGTATCTTAGCCATAGTTTGTGCATCAAGGTTCCACTGATGCAGAAGGGCTCGACGGTAAGATAAAATAGCTTCAGTGGGACAATTAGCGAGTTTCCATAATCCCGGAAGCAGCTCTACAGCCTTGTTTATGGTTTCCTGTAATTTACAATCAGCGCCAAAGTTTTCAGGCAAACCTTCTGGTAATGAAGATTCAACAATGTCCAGAATAACCTTGCATGACTGAGCAGCTTCTGCAAAGATGACGAAATCATAAATCAGACAGCCATTCACAAATAGTCAGTTCATTAATCTGAGGCATATTTTAATTAACCTGTTTATCAACCACCTAGTGACGTGTGCCTTTCGTTCTAGAAATATTACAAAGGAGGGGGAAAAAGGAGGAACTAAAGGGAGCACTAGCAAGAAAAGGCTTTCGAACCTCATTATTATTGGAATGGTCAGAGAATTTTCAGGTGACTAGATGGCTCTAACAATCTGTGCCTGTTAGAATAGAATTACTGAGCCAAACTTTCAAAAGGGCGGGATAATTTAAGGGGGCGGGCAGGGTGCGATAAACATTTGGTACGATTAAAAGAAGAAATGAAAATAAGCATGACTAGCACCAAACAAAAAATGGAAACCTAGACAATTTAAATTGCATAGAGGTTAGTAGAGACGGAAACAGGACGATATAATGACAATTCAAACTAGCATGAATCCCTAAGATACTGTTGAAGACAACTTTAAACAAATAAACTTATCCACCCTAAGAGCTTAAGCTACATTTTTGAGGTGGTTCAACAGATACTTGTTCACATGTAACAAAAGGATGATTCACCAATTAACGGATGAGCTACCTTTATACCTCCCAAGTGCCTGTAACGACTTTGCTTTTAGAAAGATTGCTTCAAACAGCAAACTAACAGCATGTATCGACATTGGTGGTGTCTCAAAATTTTGTGATCTCCTCTTACGAGTTTCTCCTCTTTTCGAAAGAGTAATTTTCATTTTTGGAGTCACGGCAGCAATATCTATCCCTTCGAACACATGTAAGGCTGCTTCTAGGTTCCCTTTCTGATACTCATACCTTCCTAACAATGCTCTGGCTTCCTGAAATATGATGATTTCTTAGTCACAGTGATATAACTTAAGATTTACGAAACGTTCACTAAATAACTTATTATTTGTAGCAGCATATATTCCTAGAGCATGTTTCATGGCTTTGCCCAAAAATAATTACAACTAACTATAGAGTTACTTATATGCCGAGCATGATTTTCGGAATTACCAATTTTATGGACAAAAATTACTTTCTAGAAAATATTTTCATAATTTCTTGAAAGTACGTGATAAAAATAGCCAAACATGCTCCTAGTCGGAAACTTGGCATAACCGGATATAAGCAATTTAATTCTAGAATTAGTCAAAAATAGCATTACACATATCAATGAGAAAAAATGAAATCAAATGAAAATGAGTGGAAAACAAACCGAAGAAATGGAGAAATGAAACATCAAAAGGATAATGGCATGAGAAGAATTAGAGAAACAACCTCATAATTCAAAGAACCACTTTCCCGCAAGGATGATTCAGCTTCTTCAATGTTGCCAGTGTCAAGTTTTTGCTCATTTTCTCCCGCTTGAGATGAATACACACTGTGCGTATAATCCTTGGTTGCAAGAGATTCAGAAGAAGGGACCATTTCCTCTCCTCGTAGCTGTTCCCCCGAGCAAAGACACTGCATTATCTTTCTCAACTTAACACTAATCCGATCCCTCCTTTGTTCTTTGATCCAGCCTTCATTCCTCATACTGTTTTTCCTGGTCCCCAAATCTACAGGACAATAAGATAACCCATTTAAAAAATTAATTAATCATCTATGCATAGTCATAAACATAAGCATCTCATAACACCAAATAACTAAACTTCGAAATATACAGAGTTAATTCATGTTTACTGTTCTAGGACAGAAAATTTTGACAGTGGAAACTTCAAAACTTGAGAAAGTGCAGCAGAATTGATATTTTGAATGCTTGCAAGCTATCTTACGAGTAATGACCCATTTCGGAATTTAATTTATATATCACTCAATTAAAGTGCTCATTATAAATTCAATTTATATAACCCAATCAGAGTCCATTTAGACCGATAACATCAAATAGCGACCATCAAATTAGCAAACCAAAACTTCGCGACCAAATATTATTATGTTAATGCTGAAATCAAACCCAATTAATTACCAATTATGCTAAAAATCATACTTACCTCTCACTGCCGCAAGAACAGTACGAAAAGCAGATATTTAAAGCCCGCATATCACCAACATGAGCCCACATCTCTTCTTATAACCGATCAGAACTCCAATTCTCAAACTATATGACCATACAAGATTCACAATTTATCCCATAAACAACGTTCAAGAACCCTTTATTTACTTCCGAAAAATATTTTCTTTTGCTTTCTTGGAACCGTCTGTAAAAATACAGTAGAAGTTTCAGCACTAACTCTGATCTGGTTTCCGGGGAGCGAAAAAACCAAAGAATAGAATCTCTACAGAAGCGTGGGTAGGAAGAATTTGTTTTTCTCTTGAAAAAAGAAGGGGAAAAGAAAATAATAGAAAAATCAAGAATTTGAGAATATTCAATTCTTGTTAACCCGAAAGGTTGTGGGGATTTGGGACAAGGAAAATTCTACAAGGAGACAATTTTTTGTAGTAGTATTGGGGTTCTAAAGGTGAAGCATGTGCCACATGGTATAGTTTTACATTTCATGAATTTTTGTGCTGTCTGCTTTTGAAAAGAAACGGTCACCCAATAAAAATTTGCTGCCTCTCACGGTTTTTGTTCATATTTCACCTTTCACTTTGAAACACACCCACAAAACCTACTCATTGCTGGCAAAAAAATTTTCGGAATGAAAGATTTAGTGCTATTTGTCAAAGAAGAACTCAAATATGTATTCTAAGACTATAAGTTAATACTAGTAAACTAGGCCTTTAGACTCACTTGTCGGTTCTTAATTTCATCAGGAATGATGGATGATTGTATTTTAAAAAGTCTGTTTAAATGTGAGTCTAAGCACGCTTATACTGAAAGTTTGTACTTTACATCTTACTAGGTCTCGCACTATATTATGTATTTTTCATGTTTTTGTCATGTATTTGACAAACTTAGACTTAAAGTTTGGTCTCTATACGTTTTTGCACCTTATGTGAACATTGGTTATAACAATACATATGCATATGATGATTTAATGAATTATTTGGATGGCATTTTATGCATTTGGAGGATTCAATTAACAGAAAACATGGTTTGAATCTAATTAACTTATATTCTATATGTAACATTTTGACGAAGTACTAGAGAAGCGATTCTTATTGGCTACCATTTAAAAATTGCCTCGATTTATCAACTAATTTAAATTTTAAACTTTAGACACATGGTAATACATCATTAAATCACTTATTTGATGTGACACATTCATACATAGAGCGAGGCAGCTAGCTTGTTCAATTTGGAAGAATTGATACTATTTGACTCATTCAATCAACCCATGAAGGGTTAATTACACCTAACACCCCTAATCTTTTAATATTTTATCGATTACATTCATAACCTTTAACTTTCTATTTTTACGTCCCTAATCTTTTAAAAGTATTACACTTAACGTTCCTATGACGGAAACTGTCCATTTCTACCTTCAAAATCGAGGGTATTTTAGTAAAATATAAAAAAACTAGTATTTTAATTTTTAAAAAAATGAATCAAAAACAAAAACAAAAAGAGGGGGAGCCCCCCCTCCCCCAAAAGCTGCGTACTGCCATTTCCGGCAGCACAGGGAGGGAGACTCTTCCCTTTGGCTGCCTGAAATGACAACAAAAAAGAGGGAGTCTCTGGCAGCTAAGGGGGAATGAGGCTCCCCCCTTTTTGGCTACCATTTCTAGAAGCTAAAAAGCGGGGCGCTTGCTGCCCAAAATGGCAATAATTTGCTTCCATTTTCAGCAGTTAAAAGTGGGGAAGACGCCTCCCATTTGGCCATTTCAACAACCACCCCTTCTTTTTGGCTGCCACAAAGAAGGGAGTCCCCCCCCCCCGGTGCTATCAGAAATGGTAGCAAAGTGCTGTCATTTCCGACAGCATTGGAGATTTTTTTTCCTTTTTTTAAACATTAAAATATTAGTTTTTTAGATTTTATTAAAATACCCTCGACTTTAGCGGTAGAAATGAACGGTTTCCGTCACAGGGACTTTAAGTATAATACTTTTAAAAGGTTGGGGATGTTAAAAAGGAAAATTAAAGGTTGGGAACGTAATCAATAAAAAGTTGAAATGAGAGGGATGTTAAATGTAATTAACCCATTAATTAATAATTAGTTGATTAATTAATAATTTGAAGAAGGCATTTTAAAAATAATTTTTAATTTTTTTCTCGAAATGCCAAAATATAATCCGTTTTGAGCACCTATAAAGCATTAGCATCACATCTTGCTTGGCATCCCTATGTTTAAGGGTTAAATGTATAGCTTATTTATAAAATAATTAATGTTTCATATTTGAAGATATCGGATACAATTAGCGAATAAAATAAAAATATAATTAAAATGTGATCTATTATCACGTATAATATTGTCTAGTATTACTATTATATAGTAACCGCAGTCACCTTGGCTTAAAGAGCTTATTAAGAGGTGAAGGGGAAAAAAGAAGAAGAGGAAGGGTAGGGAAGGGGAAAAAAATAAATCTCCAAGGCTTCTATTATCATTCGATTGGGTTGCCTTTCATATTTGACCCAACTATAGGCCCAGGACCAGATTGCTTAATAGAAAACGAAATATAACACATACACCCTTTAGAGTAATGTTATTTGTATAGATTGAAAACCAGCTTTGATTTAATTGATCTTTTTTTATTGGATATTAAATGAATAGATGTCTACATATGTTTGAAATATTTATTCATATTCAATGTAAAAATACCAACTACACTGAATGTTATTTATCTAGATTGGAGATCAGTTTCCAGTCTAATCGACATTTTCCTGTTGGACAGTGACTTGGCGAATGTCTCCACTCTTCATATATTTGAAATTATCTATCTATTTATCTCTTAATGTAAAAATTTTAATTAAACCGGAAACCGATATTTAATATATATACACACACATATATATACACACGCCACACTACTCTTTATTGAATTGAAATACATTATGTAAAGCTTTCTTTTTCATTCATTTAATGCACATATCATAAAATTTATTTAGTCATCTACCTTATGATGTATTTATGAGAATGGTTTTATGAACATGACAGTCTCATTGACGTTTATGTTTAGTATATTATACATTACACTTATGCAGGTGCCAAAAAAGGGAAAAATGTTGAATAGTGGATACTTCTTGTTTTAAAAACAGTTTTTCCGCGAGTTCCAATCTAACATCATATGTTATGGCATCATATGATGTCATATGATCACGTGGCGTGTATCAAGACACGTCACATGAGAAACCACAACCATGTGGTGTGCATCAATGCACGCTACATATCTATATGGCACCATATAATGTTGTATATATGGTTTTATGTTATTTTTAGTTTTTCCGCTATAAAACAATTATGATGTGATCTTATCATGAAAAAGAAAGTATTTGTGTGTTTCATGTTGATGTATAATATTAAATCAGCTTATCTTGTGCAAACGGCATTTTTTCTATTCGCTTGGTGATTTTTTAAGGGTGAATCAGTTCGAAATATTGGGACCATATATATATAATGACAATTGAAATGTGACATAAATATGGCCCTATGCAACATCCTTATCATGAATTTGAAAGAGAGAGAAAAAGAAACGAACACTTCTTTTTATCTTTAGAAGACATGAAAGGAATATAAAAGTTAATCAACTTCATTATTTTTCCTAAAGTTATTTGAAAAATATAATTTCTAATTATAATATATGATTTTGCAAGTATTTTCGACATTTTTTTAACAAATAGTTTTTTTTTCCTTAAGAGTAAATTTTTTGACAGATAGTTGAGGGGAAAATTCAACAAGAGTTTCAAGCCTTTCAAGAAAAGTGGGGCAGGTCCATGTTCAATACGTTCTATTTTAGGTGTTGATACTCCAGTATCAAAGGTCAATTAAAAACTCAAATGTATATTTAAGAGTCTTAGTTTAATAATAATCTACATATTGATTCTTGACACAAATATGGCGGAGTATGGTACTCTCGAAGTAGGGGCGTAGGTAAGGGTAGGTCAATCTTGGCTTGGGCATACAACATTTTGACAAAAAAAAAAAAAAAAAACCATTTTTGGACCACATAAATAATTGTAAAAAAGTTAATATACAAATTAATATTAATCTATATTTCGGCAGCTGGCTCCACTCCTGTCTCCAAGTATCAAACTTTTGTGAAGAACGAGGGCCTTTTGACAAATTCTTTGGTTTAAAAAGAGGTAGTTAAGTGCGTGATTAATTGATTAGATGTAAGCCTAATGAATTGTCTGTTTTATTAAAAGCCAAACATTTAGTGAAATTGTTGATATGAATGCGATTGAATTTTGTAGTTTAATTATGCATTTATTTGCAAACGTGGTTAGACAAGCAGGTGTTGAAACAACGAGAGAATTAAAAATGATCTAGAATTAACATATGGTTTCATAAGGAACCAATTTTATGATGTGGCCCAAATTTTTTAAGAGGAAAAAAAAAAAAACATGTCTCTTATTATCACACGTCAGTGTCAAATTTCACCACATTATAAGTCTGGTTCTTTAACTAATCGATTCTAAGTCATTTTTAGAGAAAGATAGTTTATAAAATCGACAAGCGACATAAGTGTCTAAAACTAACAATGTTATATTGAAATATGAGATTGATAGTCATTATGTAACAAATTTGTCTTGGAAGATGAAATGAATCAAGCATAGATGTTAGATTCATGTTTTACATTGTCTCATTAATGCTTGGCTATGTAATTACAATTTACACATGAAATCATGGTATATGTGAAAAAGCTCTCTCGCGGTCACGTTCACGTTCACGTGGCAGGAGATCATTAGGAATTTACATGCGAAACTCTTCAACATGTGAGTTCTTAATGATCTCCCACATTACATAGGTGTCTGGCGGTATAATCCTATCAAATGTCAGACAATAGTATAGAAATAATGGTAAATGTACACGTGAAATTAAACCTCACAAACTTCAAAGCAACTGGGGATATTCCAAGCAAAGGAACTTTACATTTTTGCCATCTCTTAACAAGAAGCTTGAGTGTTAGTGAGGCATGCTATTTGTCGGGAGGTCGTTACAATTTTATTTTTTAATTTTTAAACAAAAATAAGTCAAATTTACCATTTTATCCCCATATTATTCTTCTCTTATCACAAAACACAAATGGGTAAGATGGTAATATCACTCTCTTTTGTAAAAAGATTTGTAAAAACTTCCCCACAAACTATATCTTCAATTTAGGATTTCGCAATTGGAATGTATATAAATTGAGTACTCTGTAGGGGCTGAACTACATTCTACAACCTACTAAGATTATATCTAATGTATAGTGGTAATCATGAGGTAATTTGATAATTAGCAAAAAAATACTTATTTGGTCTATTAAATGTTTGATATTGTCATAAATAATGTTATCTCATGACATTCTCTATGACAAATGTCATACATTAATTTATCTAGTCACTAATCTTCCATCTCTTCCTATTTTTAAAATACCTAAGAATAATAATTTGCCAAATATACAGTGTGGACATTATTGCATTGAATAGTTTATTAAATGTAATGTCAATATTTTTGGCCACATATGCACCGTCAACATTATTGCATTACACATGCTTGGGTGAAAACAAGGGTTGTTTGTTTTTCAACAAATTTATGAATTCAATGAATATTAAAGACTCATTTCGAGGGATTCAGTAATGCCAATTATTACTATAGATTTAACTGCCCTTGAATTTATAATAAATGTTGAAATTTATGCATCTAATGTGTTGAAATGCACAAGGGTAGTAAAGGTTACGACTCTTAACAAATTGGTTTAGACGGAGGGAAACATGGGCATTGTACAAAAATTGTTGTTTGTCTACTAAAAGCTTTTAAATTTTATAAGTTTGACAAGTTTTATTTGAATATAATAGAATACAGAGTAGTTCTAGCGAAACAACTGGCAATACTAATGGGCTGTTTGGTTGAGCTTAAAAGCTATTGAAAATTAGAATTTTTAAGCGGCCGTTTGGCTAAGACGTCATGATCATACATACACATCACGTCTAATATGTAAAAATTTAAGTAAAAATTGTATGTAAAAGTAGACTTTTGTATTATTTTTTGAACACTGCTACACTTCGACAAACAAACGTTTAGTAAGTCTTGAATGTGAAGAAGCTATGCGATGCCTAAAGCCGGTATATGGTTGCAAGAAACGCACCCCAAAAAAAAAAAAAAGAAAAAAGTAAATAAATAAAAATTAAATAAAAGCATTCATGCTAAAAAAATGCACTTGTGCAACTTGAAAAATACTACCTCCGTCTCAAAAAATAGTCTTATTTCCTCTTTCACATAGATTAAGAAAAGTTTATTTAATAGTATTAGAAAAGTAAATTTTGACATAATTTATCTATTATACTCTTTGATTTATTAATTATTTCACTTTAATAATTCTATTTTTTATAACCATATATATTAAAGAATCGCATATAAGAGAAATAATATTTCATCTACTTTTTAAAAAATAAATTAAACTATATTTTGAGACGAATGAAAAAAGAAATATAGACCATCTTTTTGAGATGAAGATAGTAAGATAATAAACTAAAAATAAAATGATCGCAAAATATAAATCACTAAAGATCAAGGATATTGGTAATGAACAGCTACGATACATGTATACTCCATCTGTCTAATAAAGATATTACACTAGTTATTTTCACATATATTAAAAAAATGATGGTTAATATAGTTAGAGTATTAAATTTTGGATAATTTTTACTGTAGATCCCTAACCTTTCAACTTTGTATCAATTTTGTCTCCATTATTTCTTTTTAGCGTACTAAGCCCTCAAACTTTCATTTATTATCGTATTATATTCTCAATATCACTTTCTGTCCACAACTTTTCAATTTTCACTATTAACTTATATCAAAATGACTATTATACTCTTAATTCTATACTTTCACTATAGGTCCCCCAACCTTTAAGTTTTTATACAATTTTGTCCCCATTTTTTTGGGCGTATAGGATACTCGATCTTTCATTTATTTTGTTGTTATATTCCCTCTAAAAATTTCCATACCCAAAATTTTAATTTGTATTGTTAATAGCTTCACCATTCCCTTAATTTTTTAAATAAAATTAAAGAACAATAGGAAATAATAAGTCCACCAACTCTAATTCAACCTAATACAACCCAATGACAATAATCGAAAATAATAATAACAAAACTTTTCAGTCTATAACACTCCTTATGGATATCCAATCCGCGTAAAAAAAATATTGATCTAAATATCGACGGGATAAATTGGATTGGATTTTTTGATCTATCACAAATGATGTGGGGAAGACAGATTGGTATCCGCCTAAAACACCTAATTTTTAATTTATAAAAAATCAAACCTACCCCTAATGCTCTAATTCTAATTTCTTGTCTTTTGTGAGATATATTATCACATTGATTTGGTCCCTGATTAGTTATCCGTCTAAATCTGATTTGATCCACCAATTTTGGATCGTAAGCTAGATATCAAGTTTCAAAAAAATTTATGAAAATGGGGTTCTATATGCCTAAAAAAGGATGGAGATGAAATTGTATAAAATTGAAAGGTTGGAGCCCCATAGTGAAAGTAAAGAAATAAGGGTATAATGGTCATTTTTATAGGAGCCAATGGTGAAAATTGAAAGGTTAGAGACAAAAAATGACATTGGGGATATAATATGATAATAAATAAAAAGTTCGGGGTTTAAAGAAACTCCCAAAAAAAAAAGAGTTGAAGCAAAATTAATACGAAATTGGAAGCTTGGGGACCTATAGTGAAAATTACCCTTAAATTTTACTTTGCATTTTTCATTTATACCTTTATGTCAAGTTAATTGTTTGAAAATACTTTTAATGCATAAGTAATTTGATGTAGAGTAATAACAAATACATCAAATAGGGAATGCATAGAAATAAAAAATTAAATACAAATAAAAAATGAAATATATATTCATTATAGTACGTTGACTATCTTTTTGAGACGAACAAAAATAATATAATGAATTATCTTTGTGAGACGGGGGAGTATTGAAAATAATATAAAACGGATCATTTTTGCCGATATATGTAGACAACATGCTTGTTGATAGCAATAGCGATCATGAGATAAATAGCAAGAGAAAATTAAAAATATATATATAATTTGAAATTGGGGAAATGTCCAAAAGATATTTGAAATGGCTGTTATAAAGGTGGGACTCAAAGTAGCTACATTACTCATCACTGAAATGTCCCATTTGGAAAATGTAATCTCAAAGTTTGACATGAGGTGTCCACATGATTTTGTCTACTAAGAAAATGAAAGAAATGTAACGTATTCCTGTGATTTTGAACAAGTGCAGGACTTTTGATATTGTTATAACACTAGACAGATAATGGCATGTCCACATGACTTTGTCTCCGAAGAAAATGAAAGAAATTAATGTATTCTTATGATTTTAATTAAGCACCAGACTTCTGATATCGTTATAGCACCATACAGATAACGTGATGTCCACATGATTTTGTCTCCTAAGAAACTGAAAGAAATTAACGTATTCCTATAATTTTGGTCAAGCACCAGACTTTTGATATTGTTATAACACCAGACAGATAATGTGACATAATATCTTACAATACTAAATATTAGTTAAACCACTCGTGTGTTGCATGAGTAGAAAAACTTACGAAAATATATTATTAGATAGTTAAATATAAATCTGTAATATTTACAATCCTGTAAAAAATATAAAAACAAAAATATACATTAACTGAATCAATAAGATTAACAGACTTAGTAATCTTAAAGTTCAAGATCGTTTAGAAAGACAACATACGTTATTACATATAATCCTTCGTACATATATACAATAATAGAAAAAATATTTGTTACCGCATCATTTTAAAAATCCTAATAAAACTAAAAAATTCAAAAAAAAATGTAAAATGCATTAAAAATAAAATAAAATTAAACTTACCCATACACATAGTAGAAATAGTGGATTAACGAATTATGATGCATTAGAGTTTGGTTTAGAATTGACATTTCAGATTTGGTATTTTAATTTATTAGCGAAAAAGACTAACAAAAAAAAACAAATGGGTAAAATAGTTAAATTTTAATTGTTAAACCTAATGGTCACATATTCAGGTTTTCTCTGAGTTTTTCACAAAAATTTTTGTACAGTTACTGTAAAATTTACCAACATAAAAAAGGCGAGGAAATCGCAGTACAAAAAATATTGAGACTTAAGAAGATTAATTAATAATATATAGATAATTTATTAGTGAAAAAATTTAACAAACAAAATAAAAGGGTAAAATGATTAAGTTTTAATTGTTAAACTCAATAGTAACAAGTTCAAATTTTCACTCAATGGTAATAGGTTCAAGTTTTCTCTGAATTCTTTCACAAAAATTTTTCCTAAAAAGAAAAGAAACAGTTAACGCAAAATTTACAAACA